>JAVSCE010017536.1:0-158727 GCA_032199065.1 Smutsia gigantea
CATGTTGTTTTTATAAAAATTGAAGCCTAGTTAGTTTATAGTGAAAAACAACACTTGCTTCCCACTTCTGGAAAAACTAAACTCTAAAGGAATCAAAAATTCAGTCTTGAGAAATATTAGCTAACTCAGCAGAAAATGGACTAACAAAATGCAAAGATTCGACCTTTCCTTGGCCTTTTTATCGATTCCTTTCCCCTCCCCATCTAATCAGAAATCCCTTTTATGGTTTGTTGAATGTAGAAAGTCACCACTTTTGTTGGTACCTTGTTCATGGAGGTACCTTCTCCAGAACCTTCAGCTGCAGAGGGCAGGTCATTCACTGAGTTGGGGAAGGGCTGCTTTCCAAAAGCAACACAGATGGTGAAAAGTTTCTACTAGTTTTCCTCAGCAGGGGTCAAATAGTGACGTTCAGAATTACACTATATAAATTTACTAGAATTAGGTAAAAACAAACTGACATTTGAAAATCGAGGCTGAAAATGGTTGATTTGGCTTTTAATTTTTTTTTCTTTTTTCTTTTGAGACAGGAAGAAAGCTTTGATGATGTTTCATGTGGAAATTTTTGGTAAGTATATTTAGCTCATAGGAGAAAATAAGCAGACAAACGTTCAGAGCTTTCAAAAATCATGTTATAAATTATTTGAGGGATTTTACTAATTTGTGAGATTAGAACCATTTACATAAAAATCATTACAATTTTAATTCAATTAAGGGAATATAAGAATAACATTTAAAATTTACTATTAAATTAAATGGTGACTTGACCTTTGAGAGCAGGAGACTTAGGAAGCAAATTAGTGTATAAAGGTGAAGATGGTCAGCTCAAAGAAACCAGAATCATTTATCAACGTTGCCAGCTAAATAATGATTTTTATCTTTTATATGTAAAGCAGGTTTTTGTAAGGGAGGAGAAATAGCTTTAGTAACAACATAAATAATGTAGGGAACTTTCTAGAGGGATTTCTGAACAGATGTTACTGAATAGCCCACAAGCATAATAATAGAAACAGTTGAAGACATGACTAGCTCAGAGGAGGGCATGCTTTATAAAACATCAGATACAAAGTTAGATACTGGCAATATATTTATGTCTCAAATTTAGGAAACTTTGGGGAAGTTATGTTTTGGTGGATTATAGTTTAAAAATCCAACATTTAAAAATCTCTTGATACCAGAGTGGGTCTGACATATACCAAGAAAATGATACCTTCAAAGTTTACATGGAGAATCTTCAGTACCTAATGAAATTTCTTGGGTGTTATATTGTTTCTCTCAAAAAAACCAAACAACAGTTTCTCCTAGAAACTTATCTTCTTTCAGGGAAACAGTACTATATTATTAGAGAATGCAAAACTCTATAGGGTAATCTGGGGAGAATGGTTCTTGGTGGTGTAAAATCTGTTTTTCAAAGGATTATGTCAGGAGTCATCCACTGTAGATGGAAGGGAAGGGCGTGTTAACTAGTTGCTTCAGTCTCTGTTATAATTAAAATGGGTGAGATTATTTTTATATTCTTCCGTATTATCATTAAAGTCTATAAAGATCTTCCTTTTCCACTTTCTCCACCATAGGGAAAGGATCCTGGTGGAAGGAAGTACTCTCTGCCCTGTCTGCTGTAACAAGGCCAAGTTGGGAATGGGTGGAGAGAACTGAGGCAAATATATGCTACTGGCCGGGAATCATATTCTCACTTTACATGCAGCTGCCATTTTGGAAAATTATTTAATTTTATAATATCCTAAAATATGGTTTAAAAGTCAATAATTGTTCCTTCTCCCCACCTCTAGTCCCCCATTCACCCTGGGGTATTGGTCAGATGCTGAAAGTCTTGTTACATAGGCTGCATTAGTTGGGGAACTTTCAGGGGCAATAAAGACCTAAGTAAAACTGGGTTAGCTAAGAAAGACAACTAATCTCAGGTATCAGTAAATCTAGAAGCAGAAAGTCCCACCATTGGTTTGTTCTATGACTCAATGATGTCAGATCTGCAGGTCATCTTCTAGACATTTGCTTCCCCTCGGTCACATGGGGCCCCCCACTGCTGAGCCATCACATGTCACACAGGACAGCAAGCAAGGCAGCAGGAGTGCAGGGTCTCCCCTGGCACAGCTGTCCTGTTAGAAAACTCTTTTCTGAAGGCCATCCCTTTAGGTCACACTGGTCTGAACCTGTCACACCATTCTAGCTGCAAGGGAGGCTGTGAAAGTGAGACTATGGTGGGTGGCTTGTGTCAGGAAAGCCAGGGAGGGGAGAAGGGCTACTTAGCGGATAAACAGCAGTCAGCTGCACATTATTTGAGATGAACTTTCAAGCAACATCATTCACTGACACGCCTAGTCTTCCACAGTATATTGTTCAGGGCTATGAATTAAACTTGACTTGGATCCAAGAAAACATTGGTATCGACATTTTTGTCCTTTTGAAGTTCACACAATACAATTGTCTGTACAGTTGGTGTGAAATAAATGTCAAACAGTTTTACTATGTGTTTCATTTACAATGTGTATAAACTGTATAGAGTACTCCTTGGTTTCCTTTTGTTAAGCCCCGTCCCTTTGGAGACCTTATTAAAATTGTTGACACAATTCTGGAGCTTTAGTTTTTAATTTTCTTTTAAATCTTAACTCTTGTGACCTTAAAAAAAAAGGGCCACAATTAATTATAATGTAGGATAAACTATTGAATCCCATCTCTGAAAGAACCTTTATATCAGAAAATTTCTGGTGTAGGCAAGAGATTACTTCTGGTAACAATGATCCACTAAAAATAGAGGTCTGAAACAATAATGAGATTTGCATTAGCAGTACAGTAATAATTAGTAGGGCACTAGAGGCATGGAGGTGGTGGAGATGCCAGTAGCATTTCTTTCTATTTTATGTTTGCCTTTGACCAGATTGAAGTAAAGTGATGTCATTTCTATTTGAGAGGTGACAGCTCTTGATTATTTTCCTGGCATGAGACTTGCTTGCTCTTAGAAGCAAATGTACTTCTGTAGAATTAATCTTACAGTTTATAAAAAGCATAATTTATAGTATAATGATTTATAAAGATAAAATTAAAAAATTGGTGCATTAATGTGTTGAGTTTATTGAAGAGTATCACAACATTAATATGAATTCTTGGTATGCTTTCTCAAAACACAGTCCATCAGGGTTTAGTCTGAAAATCCTACTATCAAATGTGTTCAAAATGTACTGAAATAAAGCAGAATATAGAACTATATGGTAGGAACTCCAATTATATTATTATATATACATAGAAAAAAGACTAGAAGGAAGTTCATCAAAATGCTACCTACAGTTGTGTTTGAATTGGGTTAACTACTAGTAATTTTTCCTTTCTTTTTTTAAATGATCTGAATTTTATACTTCAAAAAAATTATCTGCAAGCAACACTAGACTTAGCATTTGTTATGCCTTATCTTGTGCTGTTCTTCATGTAATGTATTTTGTCTTTTCTTCTTGCATGGATCAAAATTACCAAAGAGCAAGGACTGTGTCTCAGGTATTTCTTTCTCCCCACAGAGATTCTATTCCATGTATGACCATATGCCATCAAAATATGTTTTACTGATTCACAGGTTGACTTACTGTCCTTGCCTGTGTTTGGATTCTCTAGTCCCAGTGTTCCAGAGCTGTCCTGATGGAGCCTGTGGGTTTGAACGGGGTGATGGGGAGAAAAGAGGGAGGAAGTTCACCAGTGGAGGACCACAGCATTGGCATTAGGAGTGAACAGTAGGTGGCGCCAGCCTTATCTATGCAGCTTCCCATGTGGACAGGTAACCTACAGACTCTTGGGAGTTTTACGTCCTCTTGCTTCCGGTACGGCACGGCTACTGTGAGTCCCTCATGGGTGGTGAGGACGCTGGAGGGCGCCAAGCACAATGTCTGCATCTTGATACACGAATTGAGCTTCCTGAGTTTACTCTGAATGTAGCAAGTTATAGGAACCATATCTTTGACCACAAAAATGACCACTGAGTGAAGTTGTCCTGATCTTTCATGTAAACTGCTTTTAAATGGTATGAAGATCTCTTTTACACCTCATTCATAAATTTAATAAATATTTATGGAGTGCCAATTGTTCTGGCTGCTATTGATGCATTGCAGTGACCCCAAAATCTGTGGCCTAAAACAACCATTTTATTTATTTTTATTTATTATTTTTCTGAAGGCATTTCTCAAAGGCATTTATTTATTTTTTATTTTTCTGCATTTTTCTTATTAAGGTATATACACTCTTATTAGGGGTTCACAAGAAAAACAATGTGGTTGTTACATTCACCCTTATTATCAAGTTCCCCCGGTACCCTATTGCAGTCACTATCCATCAGTGTAGGAAGATGCCACATAGTCCCTATTTGTCTTCTTTGAGCTATACTGTCTTCCCCATGACCCCTCACACACCATGTGCACCAATCATGATACCCCACAATCCCCTTCTCCCACCCTCTCCACACTTCTCCCCTTTGGTAACCGCTAGTCCCTTCTTGGAGTCTGTGAGTCTGCTGCTATTTTGTTCCTTCAGTTTTGCTTTGTTGTTATACTCCACAAATGAAGGAAATCATTTGGTATTTGTCTCTCTCTGCCTGACTTATTTCACTGAGCATAATACCCTCTAGCTCCATCCAAGTTGTTGAAAATGGCAGGATTTCTTTCTTTTTTATGGCTGAATAATATTCCATAGTGTATATGTACCACATCTTCTTTATCCATTCATCTATGATAGACACTTAGGTTGCTGAGAAGTTGTTTTCTTTGGGTAAATTCCTAGAAGTGGAATTGCTGGGTCAAATGGTATTTGTATTTTTAGTTTTTTGAGGAACCTCCATACTGCTTTCCACAATGATTGAACTAATTTACATTCCCACCAGCAGTGTAGGAGGGTTCCCCTTTCTCCACATCCTCTCCAGCACTAATTGTTCCTTGTCTTTTCAATGTTGGCCGTCCTAACTGGTGTGAGGTGATATATCATTCTGGTTTTAATTTGCATTTCTCTGATAATTAGCAATGTGGAGCATCTTTTCATGTGCCTTTTGGCCATCTGAATTTCTTCTTCGGAGAAGTGTCTGTTCATATCCTCCACCCATTTTTTAATAGGGTTATTTGCTTTTTGGGTGTTGAGGTGTGTGAGTTCTTTGTATATTTTGGATGTTAACCCCTTGTTGGGTATGTCATTTACAAATATATTCTCCCATACTGTAGGACGCTCTTTTGTTCTGCTGATGGTGTCCTTTGCTGTACAGAAGCTTTTTAGCTTGATGTAGTCCCATTTGTTCATTTTTGATTTTGTTTCCCTTACCCGAGGAGACGGGTCCAGGAAAAAATTTTTCATGTTTATATTCAGGAGATTTTTGCCTACATTTTCTTTGAACAGTTTTATGGTTTCATGAATTATTACATTGAGGTCTTTGATCCATTTTGAGTTTACTTTTGTGTATGGGGTTAGAAAATTACCCAGTTTCATTCTCTTGCATGTAGCTGTCCAGTTTTGCCAACACCAGTTGTTAAAGAGGCTGTCATTTCCACATTGTATATCCATGGCTCCTTTTCATATATTAATTGACCATATATGCTTAGCTTTATATCTGGGCTCTCTAGTCTGTTCCAGTGGTCTATGGGTCTGTTCTTGTGCCAGTACCAAATTGTCTTGATTACCGTGACTTTGTAGTAGAGCTTGAAGTTGGGAAGCATAATCCCCCCCCTGCTTTATTCTTCCTTCTCAGGATTGCTTTGGCTATTTGGGGTCTTCTGTGATTCCATATGAATTTTAGAACTGTTTTCTCTAGTTCGTTGAAGAATGCTGTTGGTATTTTGATAGGGATTGTATTGAATCCATAGATCACTTTAGGCAGGTCGGCCATTTTGACCATATCAATTCTTCCCACATGAGCATCGGATGTGTTTCCATTTATTGGTATCCTTTAATTTCTCTCATGAGTGTCTTGTATTTTTGAGAGTATAAGTTTTACTTCCTTGGTTAGGTTTATTCCTAGGTATTTTATTTTTTTGATGCAATTGTGAATGGAATTGTTTTCCTGATTTCTCTTTCTGCTAGTTCATCATTAGTGTATAGGAATGCAACAGATTTCTGTGTATTAATTTTATATCCTGCAACTTTGCTGAATTCATATATTAGATCTAGTAGTTTTGGAGCGGATTCTTTAGGTTTTCTATATACAATATCATGTCATCTGCCAACAGGGACAGTTTAAATTCTTCCTTGCCAATCTGGATGCCTTTTATTTCTTTGTGTTGTCTGATTGCTGTGGCTAGGACCCCCAGAACCATGTTGAATAAAAGTGGGAGAGTGGGCATCCTTGTCTTGCTCCCGATCTTAAAGGAAAAGCTTTCAGCTTCTTGCTGTTAAGTATGATGTTGGCTGTGGGTTTGTCATATATGGCCTTTATTATGTTGAGGTACTTGCCCTCTATGTTGAGACTTTTTGTCATTAATGGATGTTGAATTTTGTCAAATGCTTTTCCAGCATCTATGGAGATGATCATGTGATTTTTGTCCTTCTTTTTGTTGATGTGGTGGGTGATGTTGATGGATTTTTGGATGTTGTACCATCCTTGCATCCTTGGAATAAATCCTACTTGATCACGATACATGATCTTTTAAATGTATTTTTGAATTCAGTTTGCTAATATTTTGTTGAGTATTTTTGCATCTATGTTCATCAGGGATATTGGTCTGTAATTTTCTTTTTTTGTGGTGTCCTTGCCTGGTTTTGGTATTAGAGTGATGCTGGCTTTATAGAATGAGTTTGGGAATATTCCCTCCTCTTCTACTTGCTGGAAAACTTTAAGGAGGATGGGTATTAGGTCTGCACTAAATGTTTGATAAAATTCAGCAGTGAAACCATCTGGTCCAGGAGTTTTGTTCTTAGGTAGTTTTTTGATTACCAATTCAATTTTGTTGCTTGTCGGTCTGTTCAGATTTTCTGTTTCTTCCTGAGTCAGCCTTAGAAGGTTGTATTTTTCTAGAAAGTTGTCCATTTTTTCTAGGTTATCCAGTTTGTTAGCATATAATTTTTCATAGTGTCCTCTCATAATTCTTTGTATTTCTGTGGTGTCCATAGTGATTTTCCCCTTCTCGTTTCTGATTCTGTTTATGTGAATAGACTATCTTTTTTTCTTCATAAGTCTGGCTAGGGGTTTATCTATTTTGTTTATTTTCTCAAAGAACCTGCTCTTGCTTTCATTGATTCTTTCTATTGTTTTATTCTTCTTGATTTTATTCATTTCTACTCTAATTTTTATTATGTCCCTCCTTCTAGTGACTTTGTGTCTCATTTGTTCTTCTTTTTCTAGTTTCATTAATTGTGAGTTTAGACTGTTCATATGGGTTTGTTTTTCTTTCCTGAGATAGGCCTGTATTGCAATATAATTGCCTCTTAGCACAGCCTTTGCTGAGTCCCACAGATTTTGTGGTGGTGTATTATTTTTGTCATTTGTCTCCACTTATTGCTTGATCTCTGTTTTTATTTGGTCATCGATCCATTGATCATTTAGGAGCATGTTATTAAGCCTCCATGTGTTTGTGGGATTTTTCATTTCTTTGTGTAATTTATTTCTAGTTTCATACCTTTGTGGTCTGGGAAGCTCTTTGGTACAATTTCAATCTTTTTGAATTTACTGAGGCTCTTTTTGTGGCCTAGTATATTCTTGACAATGTTCCATGTGCATTTGAGAAGAATGTGTATCCTGTTGCTTTTGGATGGAGTGTTCTGTACATGTTTGTTAGGTTCATCTGTTTTAATACGTTATTCGGTGCCTCTATCTCTGTACTTTTTCTGTCTGGTTGATCTGTCCTTTGGAGTGAGTGGTGTGTTGAAGTCTCCTAAAATGAATGCATTACATTCTATTTCCCCCTTTAATTCTATTAGTATTTGTTTCACGTATGTAGGTGATCCTATGTTGGGTGCATAGATATTTATAATAGTTATAACCTCTTGTTGGAACCGACCCCTTTATCATTATGTAATGTCCTTCCTTGTCTCATTAATTTCTTTGTTTTGAAGTCTGTTTTGTCTGATATAAGTACTGCAACTCCTGCTTTTTCTCCCTATTAGTTGCATGAAATATCTTTTTCTATCCCTTTACTTTCAGTCTGTGTATGTCTTTGGGTTTGAAGTGAGTCTTTTGTAGGCAGTATATAGACTGGTCTTGTATTTTTAACCATTCAGTGACTCTATATCTTTTGATTGGTGCATTCAAACCATTTACATTTAAGGTGATTATTGATAGGTTTGTACTTAGTGGTATTGCAGGCTTTTGATTCATAGTTACCAAACTTTCAGGTAATTCCCTTACTATATAACATTCTAATTTAACTCAGTTAGTATGCTGTTACAAACACAACCTGAAGGTTCTTATTTTTTTTCCTCCTTTTTCTTCCTCCTCCATTCTTTATATATTAGGTATCATATTCTGTACTCTTTGTCTATCCCTTGAATGACTTTGGGGGTAGTTGATTTGATTTTGTATCTGCTTAGTAATTAATTGTCCTACTTTCTTTACTGTGGTTTTATTTCCCCTGATGACAGCTGTTTAGCCTTAGGAACACTTCCATCTATAGCGGTCCCTCCAAAATACACTGTAGAGGTGGTTTGTGGGAGGTAAATTCTCTCAGCTTTTGCTTGTCTGAAAATTATTTAATCCCTCCTTCAAATTTAAATGATGATCTTGCCGGATAGAGTATTCTTGTTTCAAGGCCCTTCTGTTTCATTGCATTAAATATATCATGCCACTCCCTTCTTGCCTGTAAAGTTTCTGTTGAGAAGTCTGATGATAGCCTGATGGGTTTTCCTTTGTATGTGATCTTTTTTCTCTCTCTAGCTGCTTTTAAAGTCTGTCTTTATCCTTTATCTTTGCCATTTTAATTATTGTATATCTTGGTGTTGTCTCCCTTGTGTTGGGAGATCTGTGCATGTCCATGGCCTGAGACACTATATCCTTCCCCCGATTGGGGAAGTTTTCAGCAATTACCTCTTCAAAGACACTTTCTATCCTTTTTTCTTTCTCTTCTTCTTCTGGTACCCCTATAATATGAATATTGTTCCGTTTGGACTGGTCACACAGTTCTCTCAGTATTCTTTCATTCTTACAGATCCTTTTTTCTCTCTGTGCCTCCACTTCTTTGTATTCATCTTCTCTTATTTCTATTCCATTTACTGTTTCTTCTACTACATCTCATTCTGCTTTTAAATCCCTTTATTGTATGTTTCATTTCAGATATGGAATTTCTTAATGATTTCATCTCCATTCCTAAATTTGTCCCTTAGTTCTTGAATATTTTTCTGTACCTACATGAGCATGTTGACAATTTTTATTTTGAACTCTCTTTCCAGAAGATTGGTGTGTTGAGTCTACTTTGGCCTTTTTCTGGTGTTTGTGAGATTTTGGTTTGAACTAGGTTCTTTGTACATTTCATATTTGTATTTGGTGCCCTCTAATACCCAGAAGCTTTAGTCTCTGGAACTGCTCAGCCCCTCAAGCGATGTCAGGGGTCCCAGGGGAGCAGCACTGGTGCCTGGGGGAGGACGGAGTTGTTTTCTGCTTCCCGGCTGCATCACATGTCTCCACTGTGAATACCAGTGGGCTGAGCACACAGGTGTAATCCTCTGTGCTTTTCATTTGTAGCTGCCATAGGTGGGGCCTCCCTGTGGCTGGCCTGATACCAGGGCAGGGACGGCTGGTTTGCAAGCCGGTGTCAGCAGGCAGGAGGAAGGTGTAGCAGGCTGAGTATCCCAGTGGGGGGCCTCGGAGCTAAGCAGCCAGCTAGGGGATGGAGTATCTGAAGCTCCTGAAAGTTCACAACCTGCTGGGTAGAACATGCCCAGACAACCTTGTCCACCTATCCCTTCTCCTGAGCAGCAAGCTCTGTTCAATCCTTGCCCCTTCAGCAGCCCTCTCACTGCTAGAAAGTCTCTCAGACTGCCCTCCTTTCCTTTGTCTCAGAGCAGCTGGATATGGATCCCTTCCTCCACAAATGGCTGGAATCTCAGTCTCTCCAAGTATTCCGCCTGTCTTAGCTTTCCAACCCCACTAATCTCTAGAGCACCATGCAATGTACATTTGTGCTCCCAAAGCAGATCTCCAGGGCTGAGTGTTCAGCAGTCCTAGGCTTCCACCCCCTCCTTGCTCTGTTTCTTTTCCTCCCGCCAGTGAGCTGGGGTGGGGGAAGGGCTTGGGTCCCGCTGGATCAAGGCTTTGGTACATTACCCTGTTTCGTGAGGTCTGCTCTGTTCTCTAGGTGTATGCAGTCTGGCGCAGCCTTCTTTTCTGTTGCTTTTTTAGGATTAGTTGTGTTAACTATATTTTTGTATTATATGTGGATTTGGGAAGAGTTCTCTGTCTCAGCTCTCACACCGCCATCTTTATTCTCTCCAACAACCATTTTATTTTGCTCACAATTTTGATGGTCAGACATTTAGGGGAGGCTCGTCTGGGCAGATCTTGCTTGAGATCTCTCTTGCAATCAGATGTTTGCAGGACTGTGGGCATTTGAGGGCTTGGCAGGGCTAAACGACCAAGTTGGCCCACTCTTTTGTCTGCCAGTAGCTGATGGTTGTCATCAGGAGTGTCTCTGTGTATCCTGCCTGGCACGCCACTTTAGAATAGCTCTGCTCGTTATGCAGGGGGCTGGTTCCAGAAGGAACATTTCAAGAAAACCAGGTAGCTGCAGATTCACACAGCATCACTCCTGCTGTGCTCTGTTGGTTGAAATTGTAAAAGCAGCTCAGATTCAAGGGCAGGCGCCTGGACCTTCCTCAAAATGGAAGGAATACAAACATTTGGGGGGGTCATGTTTCAAAACTGCTACCCCAACTAAGTGCCAGGTCCTATGTTAAGTAGTAGGGCCATAGGATGGATAAGGCATTTAATTAGGGTTCTCCAGAGAAACAGAAATAATGGGACATATGTGATTTATTAGGAGGAATTGGGTCATGTTTTTGGAGGCTGAGAAATCCCACAAGCTGCCATCTGCAGCCAAGAGACCCAGGAAGGCCAATGGTGTAGTTCAGTCCAAGTCTGAAGGCCTGAGATCCAGAGGAACCAATGGTGTAATCCCCAGTCTAAGGTCGGAGAAGGCTCATGTCTTAGCTAAAACAGGCAAAGAAGGGGTGAATTCTTCCTTCATTTGATGTTCTTCTACTTAAGCCATTGGCTTATTGGATAATATCCACTCACATTGGAATTTTAGTTTTTATTTTCTAAAATAAAAGGGAGCCCTTCTCCCCTCTCTTGCAGTCCACTGATTCAAATACCAGTCTCACAGAAACAGCCTCACAGACACACCGAGAAATAATGTTTAGTCAAACATATGAGCACCCTGTAATCTAGTCAAGTTGAGACAAAAAACTAACGATCACAGAGATGATCTCTTCCACAGGGCCTCCCATGGTGCAGATAAAGATACACAACCCCCAGACATTGGGTAGGAAAAGTATTTACAGAATATGTAGAAATACTACTAGGGAACAACTAAATGTGCCTAAAGGAGCTGGGAAGCACCTTCACAGAGTTTTTGAAGAATGATAAGGAGTTTGCTAATTTGAGGGAAGGTAGAATGTTCTAAGCATATAACAAAATACTTAGAAATCATAAAGATGAAATTGCCTTTGCATTTGTTATATTTGCTCACATGAAAGCAAGAACTTTTCCTGAATAGAGACACTTCTGTTTGTGTTCGATCAGTTGATATAATCTGCATCTTTGACAGGTTGCATTTGGATCTACAGGGTTCAGTATTAGTCAGTATGCTTTCAGCTCCCAGGAGTGGCCCAGATGACACACTGCCTCACATGACCCAGGGTCTGAGGGTGGGATGGCTATGAAGTCAGTGAATTCTGGGACATCATGATACTGTCCAGATGCAGCTCCTTCCCACCTTCTTTGTCTGTCAGTCTTGCTGTGTTGGTTAGTTTCCTTATACTTCCAGTGTGGTTACAGACCTTTGGTCAAAGCTCATGTCTTCACATGTCAATATCCAGAGACAGAAAGAGGGACATTCCTCGTGCCTCTTTCTTAAAAGCCAAAAAGGCTTTCCTGGAACTGACTTCCTCTTTCTTCTCGTGGGTCAGAATTGGGTGACCAGCCACATCATTGAGCCCTGGCTTGGCTGAGGAGGGAGCACTTGAACAAAATCAGGGCTTTGCCAGCAAGAAAGAAGGGTAGGGGAATAGCCGTGGGTAGGTAACCAAGGGTGTCTGCTCAACCTCCAAGGCCCGTTCCACCACAGGGCAAGAGGCTGGTGTCTCGTTCATCCTAACTCTTGCTGTCCAAGGTCAGATTCTGTATAATAATCTTTGAAGAAGGCTCTTATCCTCGTTGTGTGTTAATTATCAGCAAAGCTTACGTCCTTTCTCTTCCTCCATTCCCAATGCAGGTGAGATCTATTAATAAAGTTCCAGTTATTATTTCACTAGAGCAATGCATTTTGCTAAAGAGTGTAGTATATTTCTGCTTTCAGAAATGCAGTTGCCTTAGGGCCTCCTTGCCAGGCCGGGCTGCAGAGCAACTCTGTCTGGCAGAGCAAGCTGGGTGGTCTGTAGTGTTTTCTCATGTCTCTGTCTCACCACAAAGTCCCTGCAGGGCAATAAGTTGAAGGAACATCTTACTAAGCAGCTGGAAAGCATGACTATTAAGGGCTGCCAGAGATGAAAATTTATTTCTCACCTGTGTGGTTTCCAGAACTTTGTGGGGCTGGGTATTGAACTGCTTCCAATAACCTTCAGAGAACATAGAATCCAGTGGAACCACATGGGCATTTCAGCCTGTAGCTATGTTGAACTGTCTACAGCCAGTGCCCCTAAACAAACCAGTTTCTGGAGAATCATGCCCCCATGAAAGCACTAAACTGTCCTTGTTATTATTCATCTTTCCTCCATCATTTTTTGTCTTTAGTCAATTTCACTTTCTGTACATTATTCCTGTTTTTATATCATTTGTAGTTCTCAAGAAGATGTTTGTGGCATGACTGAACACTGCTCCTATACTGATCTTGGTGACTGCCTTTCCTCTGTAGATGCTAGTTCAACAGGCTCCTTGCTCCCTAAATCTTGCTTGCAGACCTTTCTGCAGAATGTGATTGCTGGGCTTGGTAGGATAGGGTTTTCTAGCGGGAGATTCCCTTATCCTACCCAAGGTGAAGCAGGTTCGTTCAGTGGTTGTCACATTACGTATTGGCTCACATCCCCTTCTACCTCATAAGCAACTGTCACTCTTGGGGAAGAATCTTTTCTTCAGATATGTTGGATTTATTATGTTCTACTACTTTGGGGCTAAATAGGAAGCATTCCTGTTTCTCCTTGTTGGCCTATTACACTGTTGAATTAAATCATTATGTTTTCCAGTAGGGTCCATGTGGTCTCTGGATTCCTATGTCAGATAATACATCTACTCTGGCATTGTCTATTCATATTATGATACCTTAAAATAAATAGAACTGAAAGATTCACTTATGTTTTACCTGTCGAAAATCTGAAAGCATTCATTTTCTATTAGGATTCTGCTGGAGTTTGGATGCCTTGTGGTAAAACACCGAGGCTGCTGCTGGAAGGTAAGCCATTGAAATCATACATACTGATTTTTTTTTATTAAAGTAAAATATGTAGGTATAACTAAACAGAGTGAATCAAAACCTGTAATTCATAATTACAGAATGATGAATGTGAGCCTTATTCTAAATCCCCTAAGCAAGTGATAAAAATTGTACTTAGAAAATGAAGTTTGTATTCTATGCTAATAGTTACTATAGGGAATAGTCACTTCACTTAAGAGTGGGGGTGACCGGCATAAGGCTGGGAAGTAGTTTGATCTGTGCTGCATTGATAATGTACTGGAGGAAAATGAGGGGGAACGAGATGGGCGAGGCTGGAGTGGAATAACGATGTCAGCTGCCATTTATAGACTGCCTTTGATGTGCTGGGCTCTGAGCTTGACCTTTTCGATCAGTTGGGATGTTTTAGCATCTAGTAACAGCTAACCCTACTCAAACTGGCTCATGCAAGATGGAAATTTATTATCTCACATAGCAAGAAGTATAGAAGTAGGGTAGATTTAATCTACCCAGGTAGGTTGGTACAGATTTTCAAAAACACCATCAAGGATTCAGGTTCTTTCTATTTCTCTGTGCGGCCTCCCTTTGGGTGTTGGTCACAGCAACCTCAGAGTCAGACGATGGCTGCAGCAGTTCCAGGTCTCACACCCAAGGGCTGAATCCCAATGAGGTACAACAAACAGACAAACAACAATGGGGCTATTTCATTCCTTTTCTCTTCCTTAGGAGAAGGACATCTTTCGCAGGAGTCTCCAGGAAGACTTGCTTGGCTGTGTTGGGCTGGATCCCTATTCCTAAGCCAGTAATTGGTAAGAAATTGACCTAAAGAAATCAGTTCACCACATCTCCTGGAGCTGTGATTAATGCATCCTTCTCCGCGGTACTTGGCCATGTAGACAAGGGGTGAATACCTGAATAAAATTAGGGCTTTAAGGAAAGAAAGAAGGGAAGTGGATGGAGATGGGTGTTGGCTAAGTAACCAATATTCTGCTGCCTGACTATATCCATCTCTGTTTATCTCCTTTCCTCTATATGTATAATATTTCAGCTTCATAGAGAATCTGCCAGGTAGATACTAAAAGTCATGTTTTACAGTTGGGGCTTATTTCAGGACCACGTATTATAGCACATGTTTCAACAGTGGAATCTGTACTTTTCCTAACTGATGTCTCATAAGGCATTTAGATATATGTGCAGAAATGACAAAATATCACCTTTATTCTGCGTGTCTCATACAAATACTAATCTTACAGCACAGTTCCTGAGCTGAGTGTTTTCAGTGTATTACAACTGTATAATATTTTGGGAGTGTCTTTGCTGTTGTCTGGTATTTCCTTCTATGTGAAGCATCTGCTCCGGCGTAGTGCTCTGAGCTGTTCCCTACCTGCTCACTCGTTCCTCCTTATTTGGCTGTGATTTTGGGGGCCTTGGGTCTGCCATGCCCAGCCATCCCTCTCTTCTCCATCTGCTGCTCCTCTGGCGAGTTCTGCTCTTTCGAGAGGTCTGCCTCTCCCCAGGACTGCCAGTGACCTCAGGCTGTCACTGGGTGCTGGTGTTCTAGTATCAGTTTTGTTGGTTATAAAAATGTATTTTACCCTCATTATATGCTTTATATCTTATTTTTCAATTGTATTGTAATCCAGGGAGTAATATAGTTCCTGTTTTACTCTCCATGCCCATCCCTGTCATAATACTTTGGTTTTCTTTTATAAAAACAAAACAAAACAAAACAAAACAAAATTATTTCAAACACAGAAAATGCAACAAATATACCAACCATATTGAATGTGTTAATATTTTGACATATTTGTCTTAGGTTTCTTTTCTTTTAAATAAATCTTTAAAATATGGCTAAAATCCCACCTCTGCACCCACCCCCCCAGAAGTAAACACTATCCTAAGGGTGCTATGAGTTGAACCCTTGGATGTTTTTGCATTTTTTATGCTTACCTAATATGCATGTACATAAACTATATAGTATTGTTTTGGATTTTAAAATATTTTACAAGCAGTATTGTGTCTCTCCTTTTATGAACAGTTTTATAAATTCAACATTATATTGCTTAATATTGCTCTGGTTAAAACTTTTAAACTGAATCATACTATTCCATGGCATAAATAAGCCACACTTTATTATTTTACCCCTCCACTGACTGGCAGTTGGTGTCTTCCATGCTTTCACGAGTACATTTAATATTGTGGTGACTATCTTTGAATATGTCCCCTTGTAAAAACATTTGGGAATTTCTCTAAAGAAGATATGTACATTTTTAAAGCAGAAATCGAATGGTTGACATGTAGACTGTGCTTAATTTCAAATGGATTAAATATTTCCAAATTGCTCTTCAAATGGTAGAACCAATTTACATGCCCATAGAAGATGTACAGGCTTTTCTACTTTCCCACAGCCTTACCAACACTCGGGTGATCAGACTTTGCCAGTCTGATAAGTTTACAAAGAAAACTCATGGTTTTAGTCTGTTTCTGATAATTAATGAGATAAAACACAGTTTTATATGGTTTTTGACCATTTGAGTTACCTTTTCCAGAAGTCACCTCTCCTTATTCTTTGTCCATTTTTTTCCCTGTATTGTTTTGCCTTTTTGTTTTGATTTGGGAAAGTCCTGAAAATATCTTGAATATTCATCCCATAGGCTTTGAAGATGTTTTCTCTGAGTCTATGGTTTATCTTTCTGTTTTGTTTATTATGTCTTTGGTAATACAGAGTCTTAATATTTTTAATCTGCTCCAGTTTATCAACCTTTTTAGAAATCATCCCATGACATGTTGTAAAGATATATTTTTTTCTGAAATTTCTGAGGCTTTTCTTGTCATATTTAGGTTTTAATCTGTATGGAATTTATTTCTGTGATTTGTGTAGAAGTAGGTATCTAAGTTTATTTCTTCCCATATATATATTGTTGCTAAAGACAGTGCAGTCATTGAATAGGGCCGTTCCTCTTTATTTGTAATGCCTCCTCTGTCACATACCTAGCTCTTTCATGTACCTAGATCTGTTGCTAGGTTCTACCCATCACATTGATCTACTTTCCAACTGTGCAATGATAACACACATTTTAATTGCAATGGGTGTATAAACCTTAGTCTCCAGTAGATGAGGACACCTTGATCTTTTTTTCAAAACTATCCTGGTTATTCATATGCATTTCCCTCCAAGAATTTCAGGACCTCTTTGTCAAAACGTCTGTGAAAACTTTGTCGTATCTATGGTTTTGTTTCCCCCTCATTCCAAATTTGTAAGAGTTGACTATTTCCCTTAAATAATCTTGCCAGGAGTGTGCACATATTTTTAGTCTTTTCAAGGGAATTGTTTTTGGTTTTGTTTAATCTTTCTATTATAATTTCTTTCAGAAATTGTAGAAGTGTTCAGAAGTGTTTTTTTAATTCTAACTTTGATTGCATTTTGATCAGAGAACATGTTCTGTAGGATACAGAGTTTTTCTTTTGAACTCGTTTTGTGGCTCAGCACATTGTCAGTTTTTGTAAATGTTCTATGTGTGGTTGAAAAGAATATGATTTCTCTGTTGTTATCAAGGTTAGATGAATGACATTTAATCAATTATTAAGAAATATAAATTAAATCCCTTGCTAAAATTGTGAATTTCTAGGTTCTTTCCATTAAGTCCATTGTTTGTTTATTCCAAGGCTGTGTTGCTTGGTGCATAAAGGTTCAAAATTGTTATTTTTCCTGGTGAATTGTTGCTTTCATTATTAGATAATAATCCTCTTTATTCCTAATCCTCTCTCTCCCTTAAGAGCCATTTTTGCTGATGGTTACATGTGTATATGAGGCTTTGCTGTTGTTATTAGTGTTTTTCAGGTATTTTCCCCTCAGCCTTTTATTTTCAATTTTTCCGTGTCATTATGTTTAAAGTGAGTCTCTGGTTAACAACATTTAAGTAGATTTTCAAATGCATGTATTTTTTTAAATATAAATTCTAGTTTCTTGACAACTATTATGATTACTGTTATACTGTATATCATCAAATCTAAGCTGACTGTAAGACGCAGCATCATTTTAATTATCATTAAGAAACAAAAAATTGCTGTTAAACAGTGATGTAATGTTTATTTTGAACTTAATGAGCTCTTTTAGAATTAATTATAAGTATTTGAAAAATCATATGTTGATCTTATGCATAAATGTAAGAGTAATAAATCAATAAAGGTATTTTTAAAAATTGTCACATTGAGTTTAACTCTTCTCATTAGTTTTTAAACACTCAGGGCCACCAATGTCTGTGCTTTTTCAGGCCTTACTGCCCTCTATGTTATCAAGAGCAGCAGTTCTTGAGCTAAAAGCCATTAGAATTGGCTCTTAAGCTGGCTTTGCAATTATGTAGAAAAAAAACCTCTTTTTCAGTTTAGCTTTGGGAATGTTGTTGAACCTGTTTGGTTCATCACTTTTCACTCCCTCCTCACAACTGTGTGGGTCTTAAGAGTTAAAATACTGCCCCACTATTGTTTTCAGGATTTTTTTTCTGAGGTGCTGACACCCATTATGCAAGTTCTGCTGCTGGCGCTCTTGGTGTTCCTGGACGCATAGTCACTAACATCCGTGCTACAATCGCTGCATGGTTGGTGTTCCTGGACGCATAGTCACTAACATCCGCGTTACAATCGCTGCATGACCAACAGTGATTTCACAACGCCATCAACTGAAATATGCATTCTGGTTTCAGAGATGTTAAAATGTGAACACGTGCACCTTAGAGTTGATAAAATATTTTATTCTGCATTTACATATAAAGATACTAAAGTTATTTTTATGCTTTATTCTCTTTTCTCTTTGACATGCAATTCTCCTTTTTCCTGGAATGTTTCCTCTTCCCTTCTTGCCTTCTATTGGATCAAGCTTTCTTTAGTTTCCTTTATTGGACTGGAAGTTCCACATTTTATTTTTAGTCTTTCCAGGAAACTTAAAAATTTTAACATCCATATTTGAGTTGATAATAACTCTATTCACCTGTTTAATAATTCACTAAGCTGATAGCCTTGATTCGACCCTGTCCTCCTCTTGTATGCTATTGTTTTCTAGTTTTGTAGTTCCAACTTGTTTTTAATCATCCAAGTTGGTCATTATTATTATTGTGATGATTTTTTAATGATACCTGTTTACTCAGATTCACCTACACCTTTAACAATGTCCTTTCTGGGCTTTATCCCTTATATCTGCTTCTTCAAAACATATTGCTTCTTCCTTCTGAGTTCAGTTTACTTCTTCCTGAAATACACTTTTAGTCTGGAAATGTCTGTATTATGCCCTCACTTAAGTGACAACTTAAATGAATATAGAATTTTTTGGTGGGCAGGTTGCATGGTTTCTATACTGGGTATATAATGTAAATCGGTTACTAAATCTGTCCATGCCTCACTTTAAAAAGTAAGCTCATTATTGTTGTCTCCTGCTCAAGTCAGCAGGCTGGACTTCCCTCATTCTCCTTTTACTGAGATAGAAGGCTTTCCATGGCCCTGGCTTAATTCCACAAGTCAGTCCCACTTGCCATGTGGAGTTAGCCCACTTCCTTGCTTTTATTCCTATTCACCCACTAGCTTTCAGGCCCTCTTTATTCTGGTTGTTGGAATCTCCTGTCTTCTGAGTTTAGGTCTTGCCTCTGCTCCACAGCTCTACTTCTCCAGTGGGCTAGCCTTCCAAAAAGCAGCAAAAGAAGGCAAGCTCACTGCATGAGCACTTTCCAAACCTCTGCTTGTGTTATGTTTATGTTAATTTCCTGTGGGTAGAGCAAGTTGTATGAGGAGAAGAGATGAATGTCATGTTGTGAGAGTTACACATAAGGATAGGGATATCCTTTATGGCCATAATGTAAAATAAATACACTCTTTTTGGTTTCTATGCTAGGGGAGTACATGCATATGACATAGTTATAGTAGACGTATATAAAGATGTTTATCTCAATGTCTTTTTTCGAATAGAAGAAAATTGGGAACATGGAAATGTACGTTAGTTGGGGAGTGAAAAGAAAAAAACTGCTATTGAATTACCAGACAGCAGTTAAAAAGAATGTGAGAGATCCATGAATATAACCCTTAAAAGGACCTTTTTTATTTTGGTATTGTTAATATACAATCACTTGAACAACATTATGGTTACTAGACCTCCTATTATCAAGTTCCCCCCACATACCCGACTATAGTCACTGTCCATCAGCATAGTAAGATGCTATAGAATCATTACTTGTCTTCTCTATGAATACTGCCTTTCCCGTGTCCTCTGCCACTGCATTACGTGTGCTAATCATAGTGCCCCTTTCCCCCCTTATCCCTCCCTTCCCACCTATCCTCCCCAGTCCCTTTCCCTTTGGTAACTGTTAGTCCATTCTTGGGTTCTGTGTGTCTGCTGCTGTTTTGTTCCTTCAGTTTTTTCTTGTTCTTATACTCCACAAATGAGTGAAATCATTTGATACTTGTCTTTCTCCACCTGGCTTATTTCACTGAACATAATACCCTCTAGTTCCATCCATGTTGTTGCAAATGGTAGGATGTGTTTTCTTCTTATGGCTGAACAGTATTCCATTATGTATATGCACATCTTCTTTATCCATTTATCTACTGATGAACACTTAGGTTGCTTCCATTTCTTGGCTATTGTAAATAGTGCTGGGATAAACATAGGGGTGTCTTTTCAAAACTGGGCTGCTGCATTCTTAGGGTAAATTCCTAGGAGTGGGATTCCTGGGTCAAATGGTATTTCTATTTTGAGTTTTTTGAGGAACCTCCATATTGCTTTCCACAATGGTTGAACTAATTTGTATTCCCACTAGCAGTGTAGGAGGGTTCCCCTTTCTCCACATCCTTGCCAACATTTGTTGTTGTTTGTCTTTTGGAGGACCGCCATCCTTACTGGTGTGAAGTGATATCTCATTGTGGTTTTAATCTGCATTTCTCTGATGATTAGCAATGTGCAGCATCTTTTCATGTGCCTGTTGGCCACCTGAATTTCTTCTTTGGAGAAGTGTCTGTTCAGCTCCTCTGCCCATTTTTTAATTGGCTTATTTGCTTTTTGTTTGTTGAGGTGCATGAGCTCTTTATATAATTTGGATGTCAACCCTTTATCAGATATGTCATTTATGAATATAGTCTCCCATACTGTAGGATGTCTTTTTGTTTTACTGATGGTATCCTTTGCTGTACAGAAGCTTTTTAGTTTGATATAGTACCATTTGTTCATTTTTGCTTTTGTTTCCGAACTTGCCTGGGGGAGATATGTTCATGAAGAAGTTGCTCATGTTTATGTCCAAGAGATTTTTGCCTATATTTTTTTCTAAGAGTTTTATGGTTTCATGACTTACATTCACGTCTTTGATTCAATGCAATCCCTGTCAAAATACCTACAGCGTTCTTCAATGAACTAGAGCAAATAGTTCTAAAATTCATATGGAACCACAAAAGACCCCGAATAGCCAAAGCAATCCTGAGAAGGAAGAATAAAGCAGGGGGAATTACGCTCCCTGACTTCAAGCTCTACTACAAAGCCACAGGAATCAAGACAATTTGGTACTGGCACAAGAACAGACCCATAGACCAATGGAACAGACTAGAGAGCCCAGATATAAACCCAAGCATATATGGTCAATTAATATATGGTAAAGGAGTCATGGATATACAATGGGGAAATGACAGCCTCTTTAACAGCTGGTGTTGGCAAAACTGGAGAGCTACATGTAAGAGAATGAAACTGGAATAATGTCTAACCCCATACACAAAAGTAAACTCAAAATGGATCAAAAAGACCTATCTTTTAAGTGAAAAAGGCAGTTGCTGAACCATACAGACTTCATACCTCCCAACATGCACACAAAAAGTAAATTTCTGCAGGTACATCTACATCATGTCATGCATGTGAATAACAGAATGTTCAGGAGTATACACACTAGAATGAGAATAGTGGTTACTTCTCTGGAGGGGATGGGATTGAGTGGTGGTCAAGAAGAAAACAAATTTTGGGGGGGATCATTTTTTTTTGTTTTACAAAATCAGTGCATTTATGTATTGTTTGTTTAAAGGTGAATAAAATTTAAAATTACACTTAGAGGAAGGAAGAACTTAGTGTGATTTTCATGCATTGGGCTTATCACTCAGTACCTGTGGCTATGGTGTGGGTCTGTGCATGAGGACTTTCTCTCTTTCCTTATTTCCCTCTAGTCACATGTGCTGCTTAGTTAGAATGTTTCAAGGTTAGTAAACTGGATCCAAGAAAGGATAAACTTTTGGGACTTATCCTCTTCAAAATACAGCATCCAGCCTAGTCATTATGTTGCCCAAAATGCCAGCTGCTATAATTCCTGTTGGTGTAGTTTTGGGGTCTTGTCTGCAAATACCATGCATAATGTTATGGTATCGTTTTTCCTAAATAATTTCAACACAGTCTGAAGTTAGTTGGTAATTACTCTTCTGTGAAGTATTTAGGATCTAGTGAATTAAAATTTTGAGTCTGACACAGTAGAGATAAGTTTTTGCTGTTTCCTTTTCATTCCAGTCAAAATCTTTATATTCTTACATTTCTGATGTTTCTACAGTGTAGTATACAAAGTTAGTCTCCTAGCTGCAGGCACTGACTAACCATTTCCTGATTCTCTCTGTCAACACCCCCTCTGTGGTTCTGTGGGAAAGGACCAGTGCCAGACAAAATACCACAGTTATCTTGTTGGCGTGCCCAGGTGACCTACGGAACTCAGAGGCAAGAGTGCTTCATGTTATTGATCAATTAGAATAGAAACAAACAGAAACTAAGAATAAAAACTCTTAATGGTTACAACGATTCACATCAGAAACCACTGAATATTAGTGATGAGGTAATTTAAACTCAAAGTTAAATATTTATAGAATGTTCACTGTAACATGCATATATTTAACAATAAGTGAGTATATCAATAAGGAAAGGGTATATATATTCCAGTATCTCACTGACATCTGGGAAAAGTTTTGACAAATTACATTTTCTTGACTTATCCAGAATGTTCTTTGTCAGACCAATTGCTTTGTTTTCAGTTACAGCCAAAAAGTAATAGTCATCTTACAATTAATTTGTGAAATGCTTTAATAGTTTTCTGATTTTTAAACCAGTTATTTTTTCTAGTGTTTAATCTTAGTGTTCATTAAGTTGGAAGAAAATTTTATCATATAGATATAATATTATATAATATTATTTTTTATTTATACATATAAGGCTATATGATATCTTTTTCTTGCTGATTCTTTGTATTTGTGCCTAAATATATGTTTATATTATTGATTTATTATCTGAAAGGAAAAATTTAAAACTATGATCGGAAAACAAAACATTTTAAAATATAGTTTTTTCGCTTATCTTTTTTTTATTAAAAAATTTTATTGAAGTACACTTGATATACAATATTATATTGGTTTCAAGTATACAAAATAGTGATATGACAGTTATGTACATTATTAAATGGTCACCCCAACCACTGTAATTACTATCTGTCAACATAGGAAGATATTACAGTGTCATTGACTATATTCACTTTTAGTTTTAAAGTTCTGTGTTCTCCTCGCCTACTCTTTTTCTTTTGTCTATAGATATACATTCTTACTGTAGGACTCACACACACACACACATCATTCACGAGATCTCTAAAGAAGACCATTTTCATACAAGGGTAAAACAGGTATGCTTTATGACTCCTGTCATCTGCATTTGGAAGGACCATCCAGTCTCTGAGGAAATGTTAGCCTCTTGCATTTTTTTTGGTTTGACATCACAGAACCAATGGTACTAGATGGATATGGGCACACCTGTGAGTTATGAAATGTGGTAGGCAGTAGTTTCCATAAAGCTTCTTGATTGGGGTATGTGTGTGGTTTCTATTTAGATTTTAACTTTTAGAGCATCGTGTGGTCACTGTAGGTGCTGGAGTCCTTATTGGGTGAAATAATATTGCAACGGATGCAGGTGTAAAATAGCTTGCTGTTAATGCTTAAAATTTTCTTCCAGTTTAGTGAAGAATGCAATGCATTAGATAAAATAATTGGTTCAAAAATCGGAAAACTATTAAAACATTTCATAAATTAATTATAAGATGACTATTACTTTTTGGCAGTAACCGAAAGCAAAGCAATTGGTCTGACAAAGATCATCTGGACAAATAAAGTCAAGAAAATATAATTTGTCAAAATGTTTCCCATATGTCAGTGAAATATTAGCATATACATAAAATTTTCCTTATTGATAAATTCATTTACTGTTAAATATTTGAATGTTACAGTGAATGTTCTATAAATATTTAACTTTGAATTCACTCAATTTCCTAAAAGAGATTACTGGGTAGCCACACTTTTAGTCCAAATAAATGAATGTAGTATAACGTTTATGACAACTTTATCACTAAAAGTTTCAGTGAATACTGACACGTTTGTTTCCAAGAGGGTGTTTATTCTAAAGAGGTCCACATTTTCATTCAGCAAAGATGATTTATCTTCTTGAGTTTGTTAGACACTGGATCCATATTTAGAAGCCTATTTCATGCAATAATGTGATGTTAAGAGTGTAGGCTTATATACACAGGAAATACTGATTCTGACATCCTTCTAGAAACTCCCTCCATTATCTGATATGCTCTATTATTGACACATAGCCATTTCTGTGTGATAACTTGCCATACTCTAATTCTTCTCACTTCTGTTTACCTCCTCCTGGGTTTATTTACATGCAGTATTACTGCTTTTTAGCCTTGAGGAGGGAGGAGGGAGATTTCTATACATCTCTTGGTTGTGGCCCCATGATGGATGGTCCCCGTACCTGGGATTCATTACCTTCACCGAGCTGAGTCTGTCCCTTTAGCGACCAACTTCTGTGTTCACAGCTGCTCCTGAGGAATAGAGCAACTTGCCAAATTAATTTTCTCCCCTTCAGGGTAGTTCTCGGTGGGTGATGCCTATATATATGTACTCTTAGCTGGATGATTTCTTAAAAGTATGCTTCCCAAGGTGGAAAACTTGGATATGAAAAAGAGCCATATTTCCTGCACCTTGTGGCTAATTTGTATAGTTCATTGAAAATTATGTTCTCATGGTTACATTGTGGAAATGTTTTTAAAGACCTTTGACCAATTTGGAACTCACAGAAAGCAAGGTATACTGACTTATTTACACTTGTGGGTTTTCATCTGGTCATGTGATTGTAATGAGAGAGACAATAGATTCTGAATATTGCTCTTTCACTGGTGTTTCTGGAGGGGACAGCCTTGCCTTCTGCCATATTCACACTCACACCTTTTCTGTCTGGACAGAGTACCCATAATTGTAATATCCAGGTATTCCTGTTTAACTCCTTTTTCCCCCTAGCAAAAGCCATAGTGAAATTTTCCAGAAGTCAGCATCAGCTAGGTGAGATTCCGTGTCTATATGAGCATCCTGAAAAGGTTAACACACTCTCCTTGAAATCTCTTCAGGGCAGACACAAGAATTTTTACCCAGACTTCCTTCCACATACAACATCAATAAATATGGAAATGAATGCTTCAAATCTCACGTCTGATGAAACAATATGCTGTCTAAATTCAGTTAATTGTAAGGTACTTAGTGTTGAAAGACAAAGATATGCTAATCTTATTAAAATATGCCTAGTTAAATTTAGCTGTAAATTCTATTCAGAGACGCCTGCTTTATACATTGTTCCAAAGTCAGAATGTCTGGAAAGAAAACCACCCACTGTGCAGGATACAGAGTTATAATTTGGAAAGGTGAAAAGTTTAATTATGAGTCTATCTTCTGGGGAAAAAGTGAAACAAGGCTGAATTCTTAATTTTTTTTTGTTTGTGTATATTAGACCAACTGAAGGGCTTTTTCCCATTGTTTACACTTACATTATTCTGACAGTAAGAGAAGCTTTTAACATTTTTTTCTGTTTCACTTGAATTGAAGTTATTTTTAATATATACAAATGAGGGAAAGAGCCTTAACTGAAGTAGATTTCAACACTGTTCAGACAGACTTCATCAATTTTTAATTTTCCAGATAATTAGAGAGTATAGCATTTTGAACTGTGGCTAAAAGCCTGATTAGGGAGTTAAGAGACCAGGAGTTTTTATCCTGGCTTTTTTGCTTATCTTGTTACCTAACTTTGTAGGCATTATGGAACCTCTCAACATCCCGGGTTTTTCTGTGTAATCTGGGGTAAAACAATGGTGTATTTAAAAAAATGCTTTATTTTTATTTTTTCTTATAGAATAAAATATGCTCTTTATAAAGTATTTATAAATATCCACATAGCATAAATTTGGATAAACATACACATATTTACACACACACACATACACAATGCCATCCATAATCTAACCACTCAGATGTAACTCCATTTGATTTTGATTAGAGTCCTAGCCTGCATGCATGCATGTATCTAACCATCCACTAGCAAGTATCAGATCCCATACGTGTTATTTCTTATAGCCGTTTATGCTCAGTCACTGTATGGTGATGGTCTTCTCATGTTAGTAGTAGTCTTCCATGTCTGTATCATCATTTCAGTTTTGAAAAACTACCCACAATTTGTTAAGCCAGAATCATATTGTTGGGCTTTTGGTTTGCTCCATTTTTGGTTCTTGTTGTAAACAATGCTGCAGGGAAAATCTCCGTGCATTTTATCCTTAGGCACGTCTATGATTATTACTTAGTCTGATTGAAATGTACTGTGATAATGTATTTGAAAGAAGTGTATATGTATCTCTATAAATGTTTATGGCATTGTAATAAAGATCTTTTCACTAAAAATCTGATTTCTGACTATTTTTGTTACTTTAAAATTAGGACATTTCAGATCTATTTAAAAATATAAATTATTCAACTATTTACATTGATTGCTGAAAAATCGGTTTGATCCCAGTCCTCTAAATGGCCACATATAAAAATGACAAGTCTCTGAAATTTTTTCATAAATTTCTATTGTAGGAGAAAGATTTTGGAATCAGATACACTTGGAATCACAACATTTTGTCTCCCACACTACTTACTAACTGCATGGTTTTGGCCAAGTTATTCATTTTCTTCAAATTTCAGTACCCTCAAGAGGAAAGCAGGCATATAGTGCATCACTTAAGAGGCTGCTCAGAGGAAAGTGGAACCTTATTTGTGTGAAGAGCAGTGGTGACAGTGGGGGAATCATGACCAGCACCTTGCTGTGTGTATGGAGTATAAGAGCTGCTCAGTCTCACCCACTTCCCTGATCTAAGGACCAACCAAGCCCTTTTGATTCCACTTCCGAAATCTCTCAGATTCATACTTTTTAATAGTCCCCACTGCCTTGGCCATTTCTTACTTGCTCCCAGGATGTTGTCACAACCGCTGCTCGTGATCAGCCAAAGGTCTCTGCAGACTCAGGTGTCATGGGCTTTTGGGGTCCTCTGATGCACCACGCTCATGCCCTTTGGGGACCCTTCTTCCTGCAGATCCAGCCAGGAATTCTTGTCCATCCGACACCACCCTATCCCGACCTGATCTGAGCTTTGCATATTTATTGGGCACTTTCTTTCATTCAGCTCTTAGCTTAAAAATTACCTTCTCAAAGGCCATCCTGGCTACTCAGTCTAAAGTCACTCGAGTAACATTATTTTAATCTTTGTTGATTGATTGGTGGTGTCCTCATAAGTAAAATGGAGGATAGTATAGTGTCCACCTAGTGGGTTGGTTGTAGGCACCCAACGAGTCAGATATATGTCAAGTACTTAGAAATTACCAGGCACAGACACAATGCTGTATAAAATTAGGCACTGTTACCACCTTCCATAACACAGAAGCAAAAACACCACCACAACACTACCTCCACCTCCATCACTATACCACCCCCACCTCTGCTCCCTCCACCACCATCACTAGGACCGTGGCACCATCAACACCATTGCCATCCCTTCCCTCCCACTGTATTCCCCTTCTGCTCACCCCAGTCCCTAGCACGCACAAGACAATGAGTGATGGCTGAATGGTGAGCTTAAAACTCTCAGTAATCACCTCCTAACTGAAGTTTCCATCCTCTTGCCTCTCTCTCTCATTCCCAACTGTACTCCACAGGACCGCAAATCTGACAATGGCACTCCTTTTAAAATCTAGCCCATTTTCCCAGATCATGGTCTGACCTCCAGAGTCCCCTGTCATTTGCCCCTTCACAGTCATCTCATGTCACAGCTCCCGTGCTCTCTGGCTCGACCTGCACAGACCCACGTGTAGTCTCCACAACAGATCAGTCCATCTCCCTCCTGCCTCTGAGCCTTTGCTCACCATGCACCTCCTGTCTGGAATTCAATCCTTCATCTCACCAGCCTGGTAATGTAAGTCTATTCTCCACATTCAGGCTGATGGATCATTTCTTTTTGGGATGGTGTCCTGAGCCCCCTTTGTCCCCCACGTATTGTTGAGCAGTGCCTCCTCTGTGCTTGGTCACTGTGATTCTGTTCATGCCCCATCACAGCTCTTCCTCTCCATCAGAATGGCAGACCTTCTTGTCTACTTCCCATCCTGGATCAGTGTGGGTGGGATTATGCCTTACTGATCTCTGTATTTCTAGCAGGTAGCACATTGATAGGCACATAGTGATGCACAATAAACATTGGCTGAATGAATGAATGAATGACTATTCCATTACACTTCTTTTGTGGATTAGACACCATTAGATAAATGAAGGAGAGGGTTACACTTAGGAGAGAAACAGAAATAATGGGAAATTTTACAGTTGGTGTCTGGATTTCTGGATAGAATATTATATTCAAAAGTCTGCTAAAAAGCAGACATAAGCATTATACTATTGTATTATCCAAGCATGTGTATTGAATACATTAGGGACTGGGGTGGGATGGGGATCTAGCTCCTGAGTGTGTACCATTATCTCAGTTCCATCTCATTCCAGCTGCTACTGCAGTGGCCCGTTCTGTGCAGGTGTGTCTGATGGTGCAATCACCTCAACACCTGACTAGTTCTTCCCCTTCCAGACTTGGAGCTTCCTTGTATGGGATTCCCAACTGTGGGAATTGGTTCAACACCCAGGCATCAACAACCAGGAAGTGGGAGTGTATGTTTGGCCTGGGGGGTTACTAGGGGGTATTGCCTGAGAGGCCATCCTTGACCAACAGGAGCAAAAGCCAATGAATAAACTGTTCCCCTTTACCTCCCCCAGGCAGAAGGTTCTGACATGCATCTCCATAAGGCTTCTCAGAGGGTCCCCGCGGGATCCAGCACCAATAGCCTGCAGCAGTAGCCAATTCAATTCCACATCCCTACAGCTACTGTCCCTTTTGCTCTGTTTCATCCTCCCTACTCCTTCCCTCTGTGCCCTGGGGTCACCTCCCAATTAAACTACCTGCACACAAGCCTCTGTCTCAAGCTCTGCTTTTGGGGACATTCAGGCTAACAAGGGCTGCCACAGTTTCAGGTTTAAAACTATAAAGAGAGGTCTCACACTCTTATATTCTAGAAAACTATAATTTCCAATAAGAATGAGATTCTTCAAAAATATGAATAATAATTTGTTTGTAATGTGTTTATGTGTCCCTTTTTGAAGACCTAGAATTCACGGATTTTCAATAATACCCACAGAAAATAAGATTTTTTTTTTTAGCCTCTGGGAAAAACACTTCAATGCTTTATAGATTTGGTTACTCACAGGGATTCAGTTGTTGGTGTCCTTACTTGGCTTTATTAAATAACCATATGTTGACTGAGGTTTTTGTGTTGATGCTTTTATATTTGTGGTTAAGTGACATACTTTTTTTCTTTCTCTTTTTTTTGGTTTGTTATTTTAGGAAGGTCCTATATTGATCATATCAACTGATTCGAATTGAACTCTTTTGATTAAATAGGGAATATTAAATATGAGTTTATTCAAAATTTTTGAAATGGTATGGCATCTAGGTACAGCTACAGTCCTAAGAATTCACATATCCACCTACAACAGTAAATTCTTACATGGCAGGCATGCCCCAGATACTCAGGTGACAGTGGAAATAAGAAGGCTCCTGTCCTCATGGGTGCTGCCTGGTTAGAGAGAGACCTCCTTGTAATAAACAAGTATACTGGAGCCCTGCAGGGACCTTGCCAGCGTGGGGCACTGTGTACCAAAGGGAGTGCCTGGTTTTCCTGGGTTAGAGAGTAAGATGGGAGGAATTCACAGAAGCTGCCTAGAAAAGGTAACACTTGGGTCTTGTCTCAAGAGAGAAATAAGCATTGCCAGGTATGGTGAGTGGTGAAGGGCCCTGTAAACAAAGCACAGAATGAGGAAGTGCCCTGGCCTGGGACAATAGTGATGAGGTGGTGAACGATGATGTGACTCGGATTCTCTCATGTAGGTTGCGGAGCCGCTTGAAGAGCCCTGGGCAGGAGGGGCCACGACCCGTGATGGGGCATATTGTAGTTGAGACCGAGGTAGGGACACTCACTTCAAGACTCGCAGTGACAAGGTGAGATGCCTTGAAACCGAGTTAAGGCTTCTTTGGAGGCAATGGAGACAAGGGTCGTGTGGGAGAAATGTTAATTAGGGCCTCCCAGCTGTCGGGAGTGGTGAGTCGTTTTGCTTTGCAGAGTCTTAGGAGAATTTCTTGGCCTAATGATGTCCTAATGGGCATTTGCCCCTGGAAACGTGGGATGTGAGGCCCCAGGCTCCTCTATAAAATGTTTCATAAATTTTGTATCAGTTATGTCCTTCTTCATCTTTGGTTACTCGTTCCCAGGTTAGCCCCCTGCATTTACATAACAGGTGAGGAGTGTATGGGAGGCAGCGTACAGTGACTTTTGTGCCCATTTCAGAGATGCTTTTCTTACAGGTCTCATCCAGGATTCCTGTTCTTGTGGTAGCTGTCACACACAGTAGCTGACTGCAGACACCGAGAGAACTCAGCTGGGGCCTGGGCAACTCTGACATCATTGTTCTAATGGTCTTCCTTGTGCTTTTCTCAGTGTCCAACACTAGGACATTTAAATAACAGCAAACTTCCATAAACCAGAATAACAAATAGAGAACAGTTAAAGAAAAATTCTTTCAAGTCAAAAGGGGAAAAAGAAATGATATTCTATATATGACTATACAGTTACAGAAGATATATGCAAATATTTTTTCTGAATACACTAAAAAAAATTCTGATTTTTTCAGAAAAACTAAATATTTGTTTTCATATGTGTTTTGAAAATGATTTAAAAGTAATTATATAGGGAAAATAGTTCAAGTAAATATAGTATAGCTGAGTCCAATAGAAAATGATAAACTCTTAGAATGCAGTAATACTACCACTTGTGCAAAAAATAAAACTTTATGTAGCTAATATATATGTGTATGTGTGTGAGCTTTGTACACAGCACACACATTGATATAGCTATCTTCATATATATAATATGTGTGTTTGTGTATGCACAATATAACAGAACAAATTTACTGGGAACAACATCAGTGGATATCTGTAACTATAAACCAAATCATAGTATAAAATGAATTGGAACACTGTGACAGATTGAATGCATAAATGACCCTAGTTTTTCATTCCTCCCTGTGTCCATACCCTTGGGAATGTGATCTTGCAGCTACTCCCGATGAGAGATGGAGTCTCCCCATCCTGAATCTGGTCTACCTGTGATTTGCTCAGGACTTCCTGAGTTTTCCCTGCTGAGACCACGCTAGAACAGCCAGCTGCCCAGAGCCAACCCAGCTGTGGAATACAGACTCTTCAGTGACCCAGCAGAATCACCCAGCCAACCTATGGGCTTATGAGCAAAAGATAAATGTTTATTGTTGCAGGCCATTGATGTTTTGTGATTGTTTGTAATATAGCATTATTACGGCAATAGATAACTGAAAAAAAAATTCCTATATAATAGATGCAGCTATAACAGTAAAATTGGTATAAAACAAGTAGCAAGACACAATAAATTGGAATGAATTTCTTTATAGATAGCCATAAGATATGGAGACCAATATTTTAATATAAGTCAGCATAAGCAAACAACAAAAAATAAATTTGAAGAAATTGCAGTGTCAGTCTCATGGATGCCCTATACCATAGTCACTGAATAATAGTATCTAACTGGTAGTAGGAAAAAAATAATTTAATTTAAATAGAAACTAGAATTTTTGTTAATATTGTAGCTACTAAAAGAGCAAAATGTAAAAGCACCTTTTTACTTCTTTTCCTTCTGAAACTTAAGAGAATCATTATTTTCAAAGTGAGTTAAGTCATTATCCTGTCATTTACTTAAAAATGGCATTTGCTGTAGTAGAAAGCCATTTTTATTTTCTAACAGTAACACTATGTTCTAAGTCCTTTTGTTACTATTCTCAAACACTCATATGTCAGCAAATGATGCATAATTTTTTCTTACCAAACACGTTCAAATGTTAGGATCTTACTGCAGGCAGTATATACTCCCAGGCTCACACTTAAGTCCAGGAAAAAGAACATATAAGGGAAAGTAAATATTATAAAGGAAACTGAAAAAGAATAGTCAGAGATACAAGAGGAGACCCAGAAGAGACAGCCAAAGGAGAAAATTTCTAGGAAAGAGTGGTCACCAGGGTTAAATGCCATTGAAAGGTTGGGATGATACTGGAAAATATCCATTCAGTTTGATGATATGCCATTAGTGATTTTAGCCGGACTAGTTTAAATGGTTTGGTGTGGGAAGATATCATATTGCTATGGGTTGGACAGACAAGCTATAGGAGATAAATGCAGTGCATGTAGATGATCCTTTGGAAGAACTTGGCTATAAGAAATGGTAAGAAAGGATTGTATCTAGAAGGAGATACGGTATCAACTATATATTTTTCTTTTTTATGATGGAAATATGTTAAGGATATTTAAAATTGATGGTGAAAGAATCAGTAGAGCAAGACAAGTGCTGTAAGAATAAGGAAATGAGCACATTCACAGAAAAGGCTGCTGTGAGTAAAGAGTGATGTGATTTAATTGAAATTTAGAGTTTTATAAATGATTCAGTTATAGGAACCTAAAGTCAGAGTGTGATTATAGGGAAGGGTTGCTGGCAGAAAATTAGGGACTTTGAAGAGTGTTGGTTGGGTTTTCCCCATGTATATTGAAGGATATTTTCACTGGATATGGAATTATAAGTTGAAAATACTTTATGCATGTTAAAGATGTCATTCCATTGTCCTATATATTCTTTAGTTTCCTCCAATTTGACTATGATGTACCTAAGTGCTTTTTTACCCTTCTTTTGTTTAAATTCTGCTTGGGGCTTGCTAATCTTAGATATGAGGGATCACTGGTAAGTTCTGGAATTTTGAGGGGTAATAGTTCTTCTGTTCCATTCTCTCTCTCTCTCTTTTTCTGGGACTCCACATACATATATGATAGTATTATCCCAGAGGTCTCTTATGCTCTGTTCATTTTTTTTTCATTTTTGAATTTATGTTTTAATTTGGGTATTTTCAGTGCATCTTTCTTTGTGTTCACTGATCCTTTCTTCCACTGGATCATACTGTTATTAGTTTATACACTGAATTTTTCGTCTCAGATAATACATTTTTCAGTACAGAATTTTTATTTGATTTTTTAGACCTAATTTTGTGATGAAATTCCCTATCTGTTCACTCATTCTACCCATATTTTCCTCTTCTTTCTTTAATGTATTTATGATAATTATTATCAAATCCTTGTTTTCAGAAAAATTAAATTTTTTATCATACATGCATTGAAAATTATTTAGAAGTGATTACATAGGGAAAACATCTGTTCACATAAATATAGTATAGCTGTGTCAACACCAGGAGAAGCTGTAGGTCTGCATCTATTAATTTTTTTCTCTTGATTATTGATCAATTTCCATTTCTTCCCATGCATTAATTTTTAGATGTATGCTGGACATTAAAAAAAAAAAAGAGCAGTAGAAACTGAACTATATATTTTTGGTTTTGCTTTATTTTTCCAAGATAGGGTATTTAATCCATTTCCTCTGTAAGGCTGTTGGAGTAAGAGGGTGACCATTCAGATTCCACCCTGAGTAACCCTGAGCTGGGGATTAGCTACGGATTTATTCAGTTTCAGTTATCCTATGATTTCATATGAGATTATAGAGATCTTTCTGTGCCCGTCAGCTTAATTCACAATTTCCCTTGCCACCACAGAGACTTACCTCGAAGATATTATCAGGACTTGGCTGGCAGGAAGTTGGGTTCCAGCTTTAATTACTTCTATTTACCACTAAATTCAATAGCTGGAACTTAAGCACTGAACAGGACTATAAAATCTCTTTCCACTTTCCAGTTCTACTCCAACAACCACTTATTCAGCAATATTCCTTCTGGGTAGAATTGTTGGGCCACTAGACTCATTTTGTTTTTGGAGCTCTTCCAGAATTCAATCTGTCATGCCAATTGTTCTTAAAAATTTGGCTTGCTCTCACGCATCATGGCAAAGTCTTTTTAGTTATGGCAGGCCCTAATTTCCTTCCATTCAAACCCAGACGATGCAATACCCAGTCCCAAGAATTGAAGCAGCTTCTGAGCTTTGCTTATCTATTAAAGGCTTGTTCCTTTGTGTAATTAAGTTCATTTAGACTTCTTTGGAGTCACTGATTATTAATCACAAGCTTTTACTTTATCTAATGTCTTCTTTTTATAGTTGGAGTAAAGGTCTTCCATGACCCTCTATGTCTTAACTGAAAGCAGTACTCCTCTCACTGATGCCATATGACCACGATGGTAGACGGTGGGATGGAAATAAAAACTTGAGCCACTGCCAAAATCCTTAATAAATTAGCGAATGTGTGGGTGGCAGTGGGAGGTTGGCTGTGATGATTTTGATTATCGAGTTACTGGATGACTGTGAAGAAAAGGAATGGTGTGATATAACCAGAATCCAACAACTCAAAGGAGGAAGGGACCAAGGTACATGAGGTTGAAGATACAAGATAGTTTATTTATGTTGAAATAAAAGGTCCAGAGAATACTGTGGAAATGATGGGAAGGAAGATCAGCAGGAGTTGGAGGGAAGAGGTAGGTGGGAAGAAACAGTTTGGTTATGATAACATGTGAAAAAATGGTTGACCAGAGTTTCTTGCATTTTGGCAAGTGGCCAAGGATGGAGATAAGGGGTCTGGTTGAGTTATGACTCCATGAAGTAAGACACCTGTGCAGTTTTCAGCATTATTAGAGGCCTTTTAAGGCTGGCAGGCTCAGGTTTTTTTTTTTTTAACAGCATCGAGAACCTCTGCTAGTGACTTTTGAAGAGCATTCTCTCTTCCCAGATCATTAGCACCCAGACTATTTGTGTTCTTTGCTGCTAGCAGTTCTGTCGAGAGAGAGGCTCAGAGCTGTGGGAGGTGGAGCCGGTAAGGTCACTATTTGCTTGGAGAAAATGTCTGACAGAGAACTAAATTATTTTCTGTCATCTTAATTTAAAGGATACCAACAATATTTACTGTGTATTGCATTAGGGCTAGATGTATAAAGACACTACTTTTGACCTCAGAATATGCATTAGTATGGTCTTTGTGTAGAGAAAATTGCTACCTCATTGGTTCCTAAATGTGACCTGCCATTTTGTAAGTAGAAACTTTTTTAAAAGGAAAACAGCTGGAGCAGATGTGGCCAAGAAAGGACCTCATTGTTAATGTGAAAGCCCCTCACAGGCAAGGTGGGATTAATTAATAGTGGGTCAATAAAGTCATCTTCATATGTGAGAAGAGATGCAGAATTCAGCAATACTGAAATTTTTTTTACCAAAATCACCTATTGGAAAAATGCAGCACACTTAATGTCCATTGCTGATGCATGTGTAAAGGGAACTTTTGTGGAAGAAAAGTGAGTTAAAGAAAAAAGGGCTTGTGTTGGTCATAGTTTTCCATAGATCTCAGGTTTAGGAAATAACACATTCGAATCGCAAACTCCATGGTGGCTTCTATTATTCCCATTGCTAAGTGTAGCACCTCGCATAATGTCGGTGCTTAACAAGTGCGTGTAACATAAACCAAATGCAAGTTTTTTCCTAGTTCCATACACTATAGTAAATGTTTAAAGTACACCTGAACTTTCAAACTTTCAAGACTTAGAATTATATATGTATTGCCATTAGTTTAGAAAGAAAATATACATGAATTGTTCCTTGTCTAAGCCTTGGAGTGTATCACTTTTCTTTAAATGAAATTGATATAGTTCACCAATAAACGTAACTAATGGTAGTTGTTTTCCACACTGGGTGAAAACATAAGAATAGGTAAATGTTCTAGGATTGTTTTCTCCTGAATTTATTGTTAAATTTTGCCATCAGTTCCTACTTGAAGATCACAGCTATATATATACTATAGATTAGGTGAAAAATATTTTTGCTTTAGCTTTGGTCTACATTGTCAAATACATACTTTCCTTTGAACTTTGTAGATATGCCACTGGAAACAGCATGATTTGCTGAACTCTATATGCTAATCTTTGCACAAACATAAACTGCTGTGGAAAATTAGGCAATCAGTAAAATAAATGGGACCCAAAGCTTATTTGCCTGAAACAGCACACTAAAAACACAAGGCGGGCTTTAACTTTGTCATTAGAGTAGCAGTTCTTCCCTTTCCTTTGGGTGTGTAGCCACAGTCAGGCGTGAGGGCGTCCGACGCGCAGGTGGCGAGGTAAGGGCGGCCCAGCCCCGCGCCCACCCAGGACGCCTCTGGGTCACACGCTGATTCTAAAACTGTGTCTGTTCGGTAGCAGCTACACAACAACAAAACCGACAACAACCGCGCCTTGAAAAGCGAATCCCTGATGTGAACGATGAGGCTGACAGATGCTGTTGTCGTTACGAATTTTAGCTTTGAAAGAGGAGAGCGAGTTAACCGCGCTCACGGCTGCTGCGCGCCCGGGGTTCCCAGACTCTCACAAGGTAATGTCTTCTCAGGCTGGCTTCACGTTCTTATTCATGACACATCGACAGGAGTCAATAATTTTAGTCTCCTAAATTCAAAATAATTTGAGTTTACCACAATATTATGTATGAATGTAGACCAATCTGATTATATCGCCTTGGTTACACTGAGCACCCACTTTGAGCATGATGGAGTGAACTTTGGCATTTTTTAGGTTATAGAATCGCTATGATTTCATCTTTGAAAAATTAATGAACTTTATTGTTTCATAGACAATTTTTTAGGTTCACAGCAAAATTAGGTGGAAGGCACAGAAGTTTCCCACATACTCCTGGCCCCTGCAAATGCCAGTCTCCTCTGGCACAGAGAGGGTCATTGGTTAAAACTGACTCACCCACATCGTTATGTCATTATCACCCAAAGATCATATCCTATCGTAGGGTTCATCATGGCGGATACAGAGTATGTTCACTGTTCTAAAAGCCCTCTGTGCCACCCGTTCATCCCTCTTAGTGCCTGAGATCTGGCAACCACTAACTTTTTTACTGTCTCCATACTTTTGGCTCTTCCAGTATGTCATAGAGTTGGAATCATAGTCTGTAGACTTTTTAGATGGACTTCTTTCATCTAGTAATATGTATTTAAGATTCCTCCATGTCTTTTCATGGGTTGATAGTTCATTTCTTTTAGGGCTGATTAATATTTGTCTGGATCTACCACAGTTTTTATCCATTCATCTACTGAAAGATATCTTGGTTGTTTCAAGTTTTGGCAATTACACATAAACCCTCTATAAATATCCATGTACAGATCTTTAGTGTTTGTTTTCAATTAATTTGGTTAAATGCCAAGGAATCCTATTGCTGGATTGTATGGGAATAATGTGTTTAGTTTTGTAAGAAACTGTCTTCCAAAGTAGCTATATCTCTGTGCATGCCCACTAGCAATAAATGAGAGTCTCTGTTATTTTGCAGCCTTGCTAACATTTGGTGTTGTCAGTTTGTTGTTTTCATTTGCAATTTTCTAATGACATGTGACATTGAACATCTTTTCATATGGTCGCTTACCATCTTTATATCTTTTCAGTGTATTCAGATCTTTGGCCTATGTTTTAATCAGGTTGTTATTTTTCTTATTGTTAAGTATTAAAAGTTCTTTATATGTGTTGGATAGTCCTTTATCAGATGGGCCTTTTGAAAATATTTTCTCCCCATCTGTGACTTATCTTCTCATTCCCTTGACAGTATCTTTCACAGAGCAGAAGTTTCAATTTCAATGAAGTCTAGTTTATCAATTACTTCTTTTACTTCTTTTTGGGTAGTACCTTCAGTGTTGTACCTAAAAGTCATTGCCACACCCAAGATCACCTATATTTTCTTCCATGTTATCTTCTAGGGGTTTTATAGTTTTGCATTTTACATTTATGTCTAATCCACTGAGTTAATTTTTGTGAAGGTGTTAGTCTGTGTCTAGATTAGTTTTTTGGCAGGTGGATGTCCAGTTTTTCCTGCACCATTTGTTGAAATGACTGTCTTTGCTCCATTGTTTTGCCTTAGCTCCTCTGTCAAAGATCAGATGACCCAGATTACTTATGTGGGTCTATTACTGGGCTCTCTATTTTGTTCCATTGACCTACTTATTGATTCTGTGGCAAATACCACTCTGTCTTGATTACAGTAGCTTACAGTAAATCTTGAAGTAGATATTGAGTCTCCCTCCCTATACATGAACATGGACTATTTCCCCATTTATTTAGTTCTTTGGTATCTTTCAGCAGAGTATTGTGGTTTTCCTCTTATACATATTTTGCTTTAAAAATGCACATTTTGGGGTGCTAATATAAATGGTAACATATTTTTAATTTCAAATTCCATTTAATCATGGATGGTATTTGTAAAATGATTGACTTTTGTATATGAACCTTGTGTCCTACAACCTTGCTATAATTGTTCATTTCAGGATTTAAAAAATTTACTCGTTCAGATCTGTGAACATAAACAGTTTTATTTCTTCATTCTCAGTATGTATACCTTTTATTTCCTTTTCTTACCTTGCTTTAGCTAGCACCTGCAATACAATGTTGAAAAGCAATGCGGAGAAGGGACATCTTTGCCTTGTTCCTGATCTTAGTGGGAACTGTTTCAAATCATTAAGTATAATATTATCTATCTGTCTACCTATCATCTATCTATCTATCTATCAATCAATCATCTATCTATCTATCTATCTATCATCTATCTATCTATCATCTATCTATCTAATATATCTATCATCTATCATGTATCTAATGAAGTACACTGTTGCTTTTATTATTATTGTTATTTTTTCTGAGTGTGATGGGAAGTCATTGGAGGGTTTTATGCTGGGCAAAACTGGGTCTTATTTACATTTTTAAAATTTTGCTATCATTAATGTACAATTACATGAACAACATTATGGTTACTAGACTCCCCCATTATCAAGTCCCCACCACATACCCCATTACAGTCACTGTCCATCAGCATAGTGAGATGCTATAGAGTCGCTACTTGTCTTCTCTGAGTTGTACAGCCCTCTCCGTGCCCCTCCAACATTACATCTGCTAATCATGCTGCCCCTTTTTCCCCCTTATCCCTCCCTTCCCACCCATCTTCCCCAGTCCCTTTCCCTTTGGTAACTGTTAGTCCATTCTTGGGTTCCATGAGTCTGCTGCTGTTTTGTTCCTTCAGTTTTTTTCTTTGTTCTCATACTCCACATATGAGTGAAATCATTTGATACTTGTCTTTTTCTGCCTGGCTTGTTTCAGTGAGCATAATACCCTCTAGCTCCATCCATGCTGTTGCAAATGGTAGGATTTATTTTCCTCTTATGGCTGAATAATATTCCATTATGTATATGTACCACTTCTTCTTTATCCATTCATCTACTGATGGACACTTAGGTTGCTTCCATTTCTTGGCTATTGTAAATAGTGCTGCGATAAACATAAAGGTGCATATGTCTTTTTCAAACTGGGCTGCTGCATTCTTAGGGTAAATTCCTAGGAGTGGAATTCCTGGGTCAAATAGTATTTCTATTTTGAGTTTTTTGAGGAACCTCCATACTGCTTTCCACAATGGTTGAACTAATTTGTATTCCCACTAGCAGTGTAGGAGGGTTCCCCTTTCTCCACATCCTCACCAACATTTGTTATTGTTTGTGTTTTGGAATGTGGCCATCCTTACTGGTGTGAGGTGATAATCTCATTGTGGTTTTAATCTGCATTTCTCTGCTGATTAAGGATGTGGAGCATCTTTTCATGTGCCTGTTGGCCACCTGAATTTCTTCTTTGGAGAAGTGTCTGTTCAGCTCCCGTGCCCATTTTTTAATTGGATTATTTGCTTTTTGATTGTTGAGATGCATGAGCTCTTTATATATTTTGGATGTCAACCCCTTATCGGATACGTCATTTATGAATATATTCTCCCATACTGTAGGATCTTTTTGTTCTACTGATGGTGTCCTTTGCTGTACAGAAGCTTTTCAGCTTGATACATTCCCACTTGTTCATTTTTGCTTTTGTTTCCCTTGCCCAGGGAGATATGTTCATGAAAAAGTTGCTCATGTTTATGTGCAAGAGATTTTTGCCTATGTTTTTTTCTAAGAGTTTTATGGTTTCATGACTTACATTCAGGTCTTTGATCCATTTTGAATTTACTTTTGTGTATGGGGTTAGACAATGATCCAGTTTCATTCTCTAACATGTAGCGTCCAGTTTTGCCAACACCAGCTGTTGAAGAGGCTGTCATTTCCCCATTGTATATCCATGGCTCCTTTATTGTATATTAATTGGCCGTATACATTTGGGTTAATATCTGGACCCTCTATTCTGTTCCACAGGTCTGTGGGTCTATTCTTGTGCCAGTACCAAATTGTCTTGATTACTATGCCTTTGTAGTAGATCTTGAAGTTGGGAAGCGAGATCCCCCCTGCTTTATTCTTCTCAGGATTGCTTTGGCTATTCGGGGTCTTTTTTGGTTCCATATGAATTTTAGAACTATTTGTTCCAGTTCATTGAAGAATGCTGTTGGTATTTTCATAGGGATTGCATTGAATCTGTAGATTGCTTTAGGTAGTATAGCTATTTTGACAATATTTATTCTTCCTAGCCAAGAACATGGGATTAATTTCCATTTGTTAGTGTCCTCTTTAATTTCTCTTACGAGAGTCTTGTAGTTTTCAGGGTATAGGTCATTCACTTCCTTGGTTAGGTTTATTCCTAGGTATTTTATTCTTTTTGATGCAATTTTGAATGGAATTGTTTTCCTGATTTCTCTTTCTCTTAGCTCCTCATTAGTATATAGGAAAGCAACAGATTTCTGTGTATTAATTTTGTATCCTGCAACTTTGCTGAATTCAGATATTACTTTTAGTAGTTTTGGAGTGAAGTCTTTAGGGTTTTTTATGTACAATATCATGTCATCTGCAAATAGTGACAGTTTGATTTCTTCTTTACCAATCTGTATGCCTTGTATTTCTTTGTTTTGTCTGATTGCCATGGCTAGGACCTCCAGTACTATGTTGAACAGTGGGGTGAGTGGGCATCCCTGTCTTGTTGCCAAACTTAGGTGAAAAGCTTTCAGCTTCTCGCTGTTAAGTATGATGTTGGCTGTGGGTTTGTCATATATGGCCTTTATGATGTTGAGGTACTTGCCCTCTATACCCATTTTGTTAAGAGTTTTTATCATGAATGGGCGTTGAATTTTGTCAAATGCTTTTTTAGCATCTATGGAGATGATCATGTGGTTTTTGCTCTTCTTTTTGTTGATGTGGTGGATGATGTTGTTGGATTTTCGAATGTTGTAACACCCTTGCATCCCTGAGATGAATCCCACTTGATCATGGTGTATGATCCTCTTGATGTATCTTTGAATTCAGTTTGCTAGTATTTTGTTGATTATTTTTGCATCTATGTTCATCAGGGATATTGGTCTGTAATTTTCTTTTTTGGTGGCGTCTTTGCCTGGTTTTAGTATTAGAGTGATGCTGGCTTTATAGAATGAGTTTGGGAGTATTCCCTCCTCTTCTATTTTTTGGAAAAGTTTAAGGACAATGGGTATTATTTTTTCTCTATATGTCTGATAAAATTCAGCAGTGAATCCATCTGGCCCGGGGGTTTTGTTCTTGGGTAGTTTTTTGATTACCGATTAAATTTCGTTGATGGTAATTGGTCTGTTTAGATTTTCTGTTTCTTCCTTGGTCAGCCTTGGAAGATTGTATTTTTCTAAGAAGTTGTCCATTTCTTCTAGGTTTTCCTGGTTGTTAGCATATAGATTTTCATAGTATTGTCCAATAATTCCTTGTATTTCTGTGGGGTCTGTCGTTATTTTTCCTTTCTCATTTCTGATTCTGTTTATGTGTGTATATTCTCGTTTTCTCTTAAGTCTGGCTATGGTTTTATCTATTTTGTTTATTTTCTCAAAGAACTAGCTCTTGGTTTCATTGATTTTTTTCTGTTGTTTTATTCTTCTCAATTTTATTTATTTCTTCTCTGATCTTTATTATGTCCCTCCTTCTGGTGACTTTGGGCCTCATTTGTTGTTCTTTTTCCAGTTTCAATAATTTTGACTTTAGACTATTCATTTGGGATTGTTCTTGTTCTTCCTTCTTTAAATAGGCCTGTATTGCAATATACTTTCCTCTTAGAACTGTCTTTGCTGTGTGTCCCACAGAAGTTGGGGCTTTGTGCTGTTGTTGTCATTTGTCTCCATATATTGCTTGATCTCTGTTTTAATGTGGTCGTTGACCATTGATTATTTAGGAGCATGCTGTTAAGCCTCCATGTGTTTGTGAGCCTTTTTGTTTTCTTTGTACAATTTATTTCTAGTTTTATACCTTTGTGATCTGAGAAGTTGGTTGGTATAATTTCAATATTTTTGAATTTACTGAGGTTCTTTTTGTGGCCTAGTATGTGGTCTATTCTGGAAAATGTTCCATGTGCACTTCAGAAAAATGTGTATCCTGCTGCCTTTGGGTGTAGATTTCTGTAGACAGCTGTTAGGTCCATCTGTTCTAGTGTCAGTTCCTCTGTGTCTTTACTTATTTTCTGTCTGGTTGATCTGTCCTTTGGAGTGAGTGGTGTTTTGAAGCCTCCTAAAATGAATGCACTGCATTCTATTTCCTCCTTTAATTCTGTTAGTATTTGTTTCACATATGTCGGTGCACCTGTGTTGGGTGCATATATATTTATAGTGGTTATATCCTCTTGTTGGGCTGATCTGTTTATCATTATGTAATGTCCTTCTTTATCTCTTGCTACTTTCTTCGTTTTGAAGTCTATTTTGTCTGATACCATACTGCAACCCATGCTTTTTTCTCCCTGTTGGTTGCATGAAATATCTTTTTCCATCCCTTCACTTTTAGTCTGTGTATATACTTTGGGTTTGAGGTGAGTCTCTTTTAAGCAGCATACAGATGGGTCTTGCTTTTTTATCCATTCTATTACTCTGCGTCTTTTGTTTGGTGCATTCAGTCCATTTACATTTAGGGTGATTATCGATAGATATGTACTTATTGCCATTTCAGGCTTAGGATTCGTGGTTACTAAAGGTTCAAGGGTAGCTTCTTTACTATCTAACCATCTAACTTAATTCTCTTATTAAGCTATTATGGAAACAGTCTGATGATTCTTTATTTCTCTCCCTTATTCTTCCTCCTCCATTCTTCACATGTTAGTGTTTTATTCTGTACTCTTTTGTGTTTCCTTTGCCTGTTTTTGTGATAGTTGATTTTATTTTTTGCCTTTAGTTAGTATTTGGATGGTCTGCTTTCTTTGCTGTGATTTTATTTTCTCTGGCGACATCTATTTAGCCTTAGGAGTGTTTCCATCCTGAGCAGTGCCTTTAAAATATCCCATAGAGGTGGTTTGTGGGAGGCAAATTCCCTCAACTTTTGCTTGTCTGGTATTGTTTAATCCCTCCCTAAAATTTAAATGATAATCATGCTGGATACAGTATTCTTGTTTCAAGGCCCTTCTGTTTCATTGAATTAAATATATCATGCCATTTTCTTCTGGCCTGTAAGGTTTCTGTTGAGAAGTCTTATGATAGCCTGATGGATTTTCCTTTGTAGGTGATCTTTTGTCTCTCTCTGGTAGCCCTTAATACTCAATAATACTTTATTGTCCTTGTCTTTTATCTTTGCCATTTTAATTATTATATGTCTTGGTGTTGTCCTCCTTTGGTCCCTTGTGTTGGGAGATCTGTGGGCTTCCATGGTCTGAGAGACTATTTCCTTCCCCAGCTTGAGGAAGTTTTTGGCAATTATTTCTTCAAAGACACTTTCTATCCCTTTTTCTCTCTCTTCTTCTTCTGGTACCCCTATAATGCAAATATTGTTCCATTTGGATTGGTCACACAGTTCTCTTAATATTATTTCATTCTTAGAAATCCTTTTATCTCTCTCTGCCTCAGCTTCTCTGTATTCCTATTCTCTGATTTCTATTCCATTAACAGTCTCTTGAACCTCATCCAGTCTGCTCTTAAGCCCATCTATTGATTGTTTCATTTCTGTTATCTCCCTCCGGACTTCATCCCTTAGCTCTTGCATATTTCTCTGTAGGTCCATCAGCATAGTTATGACTTTTATTTTGAATTCTTTTTCAGGAAGATTGGTTAAATCTATCCAACCAGGCCCTCTCTTTGGAGTTGTCTGAGTGATTTTTGACTGAACCATATTCTTCTGTCGTTTCATGGTGATGGAAGTGGTTGCAGGCAGGTGGCACGTGTGTCAGCTGGGAGAACAAAGTCCCTTCCTGCTTGTTGTTCACCTTGCCCTTCTCTGCTCCCTGTGACAGTTACCCGCACACTGGGAAGCAGTGTCTGGGATAATCCCATGAGCTGCCACGGGTGGGGCAGCCCTCAGGGTAGCCTGGAGCCTTGTGGGCACGATGACAGCCACGTTGAGTGTGTTCTCCTGGGAGGATGGCACCCCTTTCGTGCCTTCCAGACCTTGCTCTGGCTTCTGCTGCCTGTCCCAGTTAGATGCGCACTGGGAGAAGACTCTGTGTGGTTGCTGTGGATAGGGCTGCTCTCCGGCTGCTCCGCAGCTGTGGCAGGTCAGCTGGTCCATTTGCAGCGCTGGCTGGGGGAACCAATGGCAGGCTGCTTATTGCCATGAGGGGCTTCAGGGCTGCTTTACCTGGCAGGGGGTTAGGGGGCCTGAAGTTCCTCAAGATTTCCAGACTGCTGGGCCAAGTGTGCTGGGACGATTTTGTTCAGCTCTTGGGCCCTTGTGACTTTAAGACTTTAAAAAAATCACCCGCTTTTCTTTTGTCCCAGGGGAGCCAGCTGTGGGGACCCGCTCACAGTCACCATCTCGGACCCTGCTCTTCCATTCCTCTGATTTCCAGTACAGCATGTGATGTGTGTCTCTGCTCCTGGTGCAGATTACTAGGGCTGGTTATTTAGCAGTCCTGTGCTTCCACTCCCTCCCCACTCTGATTCTTTAACTCCTGCCCGTGAGCTGGGGTGGGGGAGTGCTCGGGTCCCACCGGGTCTCAGCTTTGTATCTTACCCCCTTTGTGAGGTGCTGATTTCTAGCAGATGTAGATGTAGCCTGGCTGTTGTACTGTATCTTCTGGTTTCTCTTTTAGGAATAGTTGTATTTGTTGTATTTTCAAAAATATATATGGTTTTGGGAGGAGATTTCTGCCGTCCTGCTCATGCCGCCATCTTGAGTACCACTATTATTATTTTTAAAAACTGTTTTCTGTTAGATAAAATAAAAATAAGAAAAATAAGTTTTATTTTTACCTTCACTCATTCATTCTTAGATGCTTTTCTTCCTTTATATAGATCCAAAGTTCTGATCTATATCATTTTCCTTCTTTCAGAAGAATTTTTTTGAACATTTCTTAAAATGTAGGTCTGCTTGCAACAAATTCCCTCAATATTTGTTTTTCTGAGAAAGCCTTTTTTTCTCCTTTACTTTTGATGGATAATTTCTCATGTTACAGAATTCTAGGTTGGTGGTCCTCTCAACACTTTAAATATTTTATTCTATTCTCTTCTTGTTTGCATGATTTCCAAGGATAAATCAGATATAATTCTTATCTTTGCTACTCTATAAGGTGTTTTTTTCATCTGACTTCTTTCAAGATTTTTTCTTTACCTTTTATTTTCTGGAGTTCAAATATTATATGCTTGGTGTGGTGGTGTTGTTTGCTTTTTTTTTTTTGCATTTATCCTGCTTCATGAGTTTCCCAGGTTTCTGGTTTTGTATCTGACATTAATTTTGGGAAATTCTCAGTTGTTACTGCTTCATATATTTATTCTGTCCCTTCATCTTCTTCCTTTCCTTTTGGTATTCTCATTATGCATATGCATCATGCAACCTTTTTTAGTTGTTTCACTATTCCTGGATATTCTGTTCTTTTTTTTTTTTTTAATTTATTTTGGTACCATTAATCTACAATTACATGTGCAATATTATGGTTATTAAACTACCCCCTTCATCAGGTCCCCCCATCTGTTCTGTTTTTCCAGTCTTTTCTTTTTGTTTTTCGATTTGGGAAGTTTCTATTGTTACAATCTCATGCTCAGAGATTTTTTCCTCATCTGTGTCTGGACTACCAGTGAGCCCATCAAATGCATTGTTAATTTTTGTAACAGTGTATTTGACTTCTAGCAGTTCTTCTTGATTTTTTCTAAGAATTTCCTCCTGTATGCTTACTTTACCTATCTGTCCTTACATGTTGCCTACCTTTTCCATTAAAACTCTTAGCATAATAATCATGGTTTTAAAAATCACTGGCTTGATAATTCCAACACTTGTGCCATATTTGGCTCTGGTTCTGATGCTTGTTCTGTCTCCTCATACTATTTTTGTGTTTAGTATGCCTTGTAATTTTTTGTTGAGAGGCAGACATGATGTTCCAGGTAAAAGGAATCATATATAGTCTTTTAGTAATGGAGTGGTAAGGTGTTAAGGGGGAGGGAGCATGTTATAGTCCAATAATTAGACCTCAGTCTATTAGTGGGCCTGTGAACCTAGGCTGTGAACTTGATTAGTACATCTCAGATTTTCTTCCCCGCTTAGGTGGGGCAGGATGCCTAAGTGGGCTGGAGTTGGGTATTCTACTCCCCTGACGTATGCTAGGCTCTGATAAAATCCCAGCAGGTTAGTCTGTGGTTAACTAGCTTTTCCTGACTGCAGGCCTTGTTAAGCAGAACAGAATGCTGTGGTATATTTAAAAGTGTTTTCTTTTCTCTTCTGCCTGCCAGAAGTCAAAGGGGATTTTTCTTCAGTATTCACTGTGAGGACCTGGTAGAGATCATGGAGGTAAAATGCACAAAAGCATGGGGGTCCCCCTATGAGTGGGCTGCTCTGGAATTTTTAAACCTCAGACTTGTCCATACTGAGTCTTTTTAGCAGTTTGTGAATTAGAGTGCAGATTTTCCTACTCGAGCACTGCTTGAAGGGTTTCTGCTCTGGTAAACTGGGATTCTTTTATCTACTTGTCTGTCTTTCCACTTCCTCAGAGAGCAGTTTGTCCTGTGACCTTGCTTCTCTGAAAGATCTAAAAAGAGTTGTTGAGTTTTCAGTTTGTTCAGCTTTTGTCTTGTTAGAATGGAGTGGCAACTTTTAAGCTCTTTATGTGCCAGACCAGAAACTGGGAGTCACCCTCATAATTTCATTTTGGGAGAGTTTATTTTAAAAAGAAGCTAACTTACATTGTCAACATATCTGTGTATAAGAACAAATGCACAAAATATAAACCTGAATGAAACTTCACATTTGTTCTGTGGTGGGGAGGAGGCCAGTTGACTATTTTGGGAACATGTTAACAGCGTGTATTAAAGCTGATAATTGATTCGATTTTGGAGAATTCAGCTGGGTGTTAAATTTGCTTATAATGACACAAAACATCATCATTTTATATGATGTATTTTGGGGTTGTAAGAACTTTGGCTAGTTATATCGTGTTCTCATGAACTGATATTTACATGTATATTTAAGTTAATTTCACAAATGAAATGGGTTTACTAAAGATTTTTTAAGACTATAAAAACAGATGGGTGAAACTAATTTACTTCAAAATCAATGAGTATGTTACCTAAAAAGAGTCTGAATTACTTTGAGAGTAATGGTGATTAAAAAATTCTAAATTATTTCCTTTTCTTTTAGTATAGCTACAGATCTCTTCTGGAACTTTTTGAACATAAGGTATGATGGAATTGTTTAATGACAGATTTGGAAATAAGCCAATTAAAACCTGGATATTTTGAGAAGCTGCTTGACTAGTTCATGTGGGTGTGCTTCTAATGCTAGAATACTGTTCATTAAGGAAAAATTCATGTATTTCTTAGTAGCAGAATTGCTGCACTTCAGTGGGAAGGAACTTCAAAATATTTAAAGCATTTACTCTTTATATTTTAGCTTTTTCCTGATCATACAAATAATATATGTTTATTATAAAATAAAAATTATTCCAAACTTTTTCATTGAGTATATTATAGTAGTTAAAATTTCTATTGATATGTAGTAATACATCATAAATACATACTAGCACTAAGTTTTTCGTAAATGGTATTTTGTACATTTTTTGTTTAGTTGATATAGATGAAAAAATTCATTAAAAATATACTGCATATTATCTCATTGTTTATTTTACCAGTGCCAGTTTTTTAGAAATTACTTATTATTGAATAACTGTGCTGTTTCTAATTTTTTCTCTCTTAGAAACAATGCTGAAAAGAATATCTTTGAGCACTCATGAGAGCATTTCCTTAGGAAAAATTCTTAAGTAGAATTGTTGAGTTAAAGGATGTGCGTGTTTTCAATTTTAATAGCTAGTGACAAATTACTCTTTGAAAGGCTTGTACACGATTTAAAATTTGTTTACCAGTTTGTTAGTCAATCCTGTTTATTGTCCATTTTCTAAAATTGGTTTGATGGGTAAAAAAATTTTCTTATCATATTTTAAGTTTCCTATATTATTACAATAATATATATTATATAAATGTAATATAATCTATTAGTGACATGGAGTATTTTTTTGATATGCTTGCTTGTAATTAAAACAATGCTTTAATGAATGCAATTTCTAGTTAACTGAGTTCTTCACTGACTTGCGAGTTTAAATTTGATTTTATAGTTAAATAATACGAATTTAAAGAAGTAGAATTAGTTGACGTCTTAAATTATTTCGTCCAAGTGATGTAACTGGTCTTGTTGTGGTTTTGGTTGACACTGTTCCGCAGATGCCTGTAACTGGTGAGTAGCTGAAAACCATAACCTGATAAATTTACATGATCTGATAATTTACATGATCCCAACATAACACCCCCAAAGTTATGAAATCTTTATTCTTATGGTGTTGACACTGTGCTGTACATCTGTATGTAAAGTGAGAATGAAGCTTGACAATCTGGGTACTACCAAAAACATCATCTGGATGCTTGGTTTCACTTCTCTTCAAAATTCTTCATCCTCTTGTCTATATCCACTTGTCCCTAACTGTACTTTTTAATGTGCTGGACAGGAAGTAAGGTACGTATTTTGTTTTCCCTTCTCTTCATTGAAATTCTTCTGTGCTTCAGATTTATTTAAGATGAATTATTTCCTATCCAGATTGGATAACTACTGGCATGTTAGTGTTTTTGGGGGAACCCTGAGGTAGACTGTCCTCCTACTTAGCCTCTACTTTGGTGTTTAAATAGGACCCTGCACTGATAAACCAGTAGCTGCAGTTGTTTGAAAGCTAACTGAAACCGGTGTAAGTCCCAGTGTAGGTGTGGGGTGTGGGGGGTCTGTGTTCCTTTGCCTGAAAGAGCTGAGGCAGCACTGTCCTCCCTCTCCTTCTGTGCTCTTGGTCAAGTTCACTTGCAGCTATGTGTTCCTTTCTTCTCTATGTTCACAATGTTATCTTCCACCAGGCCATGGATACCTAAGGAGCAAAGAAACTGCATGCGTTGGGCTTGCCTTCCTATCTCTACTGCACTTATTCTTAACTCAGGTACTGAGATAAACATTCTCCTTGGATGTTTGCATTGGCCACTCCCTCCATTTTCATATTTATGTTCAATCTCTGCTCTAAATCTCTACCTTGGCTCTTACACCTTATCTCACATCAATTCCAATTGCTCAACTAATCCAGTCAACTTGGTGGTTTCCTCCCTTAAGGGTCCTTGTACTTCCGAGCTGTAGAGAGAGCCCTCTCCTCCCTCAGAGTCATTCAAAAGCCCCCTCTTGATGACACATATTCAAATAAAGGGGATCAAGGTAGACACTGGGTCCTGTCCTATGTCTATACCCTAACCCCAAGCCAAATCTGTTTACAAACCACACTGCTTGTAAAATCATTCCTGCTTTTTCTTATCTACTCCTTCACTCGTTGCCTTTTTCTGCATTAATACATTTGTTCATGGATTCATTTATTCCTAAGTTATTTATTAAACTCCAACACATAAGGCCCTGCTAAGTGCCCTGGGGTGGAGGGAGGTAGTAAAGGGAGGGGGAAAGTTATCTTACCTTTCCTCAAGGAATTTGCAGTCTAGACAGAGACCCAGGCATTTATTTGCAGAAGAGTTGATACTGCATATGATTAAGTGACAAATGTTCGGTACAAGTTGGTACAACCAATATGTGCCTTGGGGTGTCAGAAGAGAGAATAATTTCCTTTGATGGGAGGATAGGTTTGGGAGGTAGGTGTGTGAGGGAGCTGGCCTTGAGGCATGGATAAGATTTGAGAGGCAGGGGAGGGTGAGGAAATTCCACAAGGGAGGAAGGAGATATGGCAGGTGGCTACAGCCCTGAATGAATGGAAGGGATGTGTGGGGATACAAAATGTCTGAGAGCCTGGCAACCATTTGTTTGAGGGGCGCCCAGGGACCCTTCATTCTAGCCCTCCTTTTAATTTCTATGGCAAGATTTTTAACTGACATAGAGACAGACATGACACTTTTCTCCTGCCTTTTGATTAATGTTAAGAAACTTAATATGAATATATATTTGTGTTTTTCTGTCGCTCCCAAGAGTTAAGTCCCCATAAGTATTCCATCACCTCTATCGGGGCTTATCTGCCTTGAAAAGTGCCCTGTAAGGTTTTCATGTTCCTGCCTTGAGTTACTGTCACATACCTGACGATGTTTCGTTTATGCTTATACGATGTTTTCAGCCTTATACCTGGAGAGATGAGATTCTTCCTCATTCTCCCCTTCATGCCATGTTGATTTTCAAAGTTAGTTGTGTTTAGTTGTGTAAGTTCTTGTATTTAGTTGAGGTTTGAGAAGATTCTGTCTGCTCAGTCCTGAGAACTTGACCTTAATTTCTGTCTAGTTTGTTATCATTACTCTTTCTGGCTGTCATCTCTCCCGCCCTCCCATCTATTTATCTCTATCATCAATCTGTCCTCTATCCATGAATGTATATGTGTAAAACTATATAAAGACTATATCTTTATTTTTAGGGAAAATTGGGTTAAAGTAATACTTTTTATCAGACAGGTGATGAAGTAAACTTCATGGAAATGTATAGGAAGCAGTCACTAAATACAAAGAAAACCAAGATCAACAAAACCTACAGTGAGTTTTGGAAAAACCGCAATTTAAAGTGTCCTGGAATTGTTTCCATATTCAAAATCAATTTTTTTCTCTACTTGAAAATATTTGGTAGAGGGGAAATGACTCCTTCTCCCCTGCTATATGGTTAAAGAGCTATCTCCTCTTTGTCCATTTGTAATTCTTCCACAAATCTTGGCGAATGATCCCTAGGTTCTCCTGAACAGCAGATTCCATGAGTTGAGGAATATTAGTAGAACTCCAAATTTTGCTTAAATTGGGCAAAATACCATTTACTTGGGAGGGTAAAACACAGTGTGTTTCTGTGTGATATATGCTCTGTTTAAACGGCTGATTTGTTACTGGTTTTATGTACCATTCATAGCATTGATTTTATGTTCATTCTGTGTCTAAGTTGTTCTTCCATCTGAATTATGTGTGTTTCCTTGCCTCTGCTTTGGTTTCTCAGTGAAAGCTGAGTTCTCAAGTCCTCATCACTCTTTCTCTCTTTCCTCTTACCTTCACCCCCTGGGCCTAATTATGAAACAACTTCAAATACATACAGAAATTTTTAAACAAAAAAACCCATTCTGCTTCCTGTGAACAACTGACCAGTTTTTCCCCGCTTTTCTCTTCAAGATTCTAATTCACTTGGAGTGCTGTGCCGTTGGCTAGGCCTGAGATTCTGGGAGCTGTAATTGTGTCTCATTAATTCTTACAGTAATGGAGGGTAACTATAAGGAACATGCAATTAGTGGTTTGGTCAATGAACAGAGCAGTTAATCAGCAGACAAAGGATGGGGCTCAGGGCCCATTAGGCTGAAAGGAAGTGTTAGTACCATCCCAGGCTCCAGGAATGCCCTGGGACGTGCCGGCCCAGAGGACGGGCACAGAAGACGAGGTTTGTCTTTTTGCTAAAGCAGCTCTCTCTCTTTTTTTTAATTGGTGTGGTATGTGTTTATTCAAACACTTGAGAGATTCCTGAGGATCCTGCTATAGTCACCATGCATTTTTTACACCTCATGTTAACTGGCATAGGCCCTTTTTTTTCTCCCACTGTGCAAATAAACCCCAAATACACACACACAACAGAAAAGCAAAAACAAGCCAAAAACCAACCAACCAACCCTCAACAATAAAAAAGGAAGAAAGAAAGCACAATACTGCTTTAGAGAAGCATATTAGAGGTAAAGTCCGTAGCTGACCTCTCTGTCATCAGAAAACAGATGGATGTGAAGACCAGTAACATCTAAATGAGGCTTTGTGCTGTCACTCAGTCATCCTTCAAGACTCTTCTCTACAAAGTGGACCTTTATACTCCTGAATGTAGGTGCTTTAAATACATGCAAATGTATGCAAATAACCATATGAATCTTAAAATGTTGCAGGGCCTTACAGCTCCCAGTAACCTCAATTGTGTGTTTTCGGTGAGAAAGGCTTGTCAAATTACTTTGGGGCTTCAAATACAAAAGTTAACCCATCAGAATAAGGTTTCTTTTTCCAGGCAAAAAGGACCACAGTACCCTTGCCTACAAAAACCAGGTGAAGGTTATAGATGGAATCCTGTGAAATGTTGTACATGTGAAGTGATGATTATATAAGAAAATGGGTTTATCAATAATACAGTGCCCTGGGATAATTCTGAGCTCAGGCAAACAGTTCTTCAAATAGAATGACATCTCCAATCCTAAGTAAAGCATACATTTGGAATAAAGAAGTAAGGATTATATTTGCTTTTTAAAAATGAAACTGGTTTAATAATTAACTCATTTCCTGAGTCAAGTGCAGACCTGAAAATTAAGGTAGGGTTTTTTTTTTTTTCTTTCTCCAAACCTGTCTGCTGTGTTATGTTTTTGGGATTCACATTGGAAACAAAGAAATGTTCAACAAATGAATTCTCTTAGGCCTTATACTAGACATTCTGCTATTTTTGAATAATTAGCTTCATTTGTTAAATATTTGAAACATTTTCTACTCTGAGGTAAGGAATAGCACAGTTGAAGACGAGAGTTACAAATGATATGTATTTTTCAGGATTCTTATCAATTAATGAGGAATAAGCCTATTCTTTCTCCTTTTTCTCTTATTTAGGTTTTCTTTTCTAAAGAAATCTTAATTTTTATTCAAAATATCACAGTTTCCTATTTCCCTGAGTGATGTGCTATGCATGGTTCCAGAACTGGAAGACTGTGGCCGCAGGAACTGGGAAGTGGTTTTGGTCTCAACCCCCATTAACTGATGGATTGTGGCAAGGCAGCTGCCCTCTGGTCCTCAGTGTTCTCATCTGTAAAATGAGGACTTTAATCTAGGTGATAATCCAGGTTCCTTTTAGCTTTGTTCTTTTTGGCTATTCTGGATGAACAGTGTAACTCCCTCAAGTGTTACCCACACCTGGGAATGTCAGCGCTGGGTGCAAGCCAAGCCCGGACAGCCCGAGTTGCTGAGGGCTGTGTGTCAGTGAAGGCTGATGGTCCCTGTGAGAGGGCTTCTCTCTCACCCCTTCTTCCTCACTGTTCTGGTCTGCCTAACAGCCAACAGTCTACCTTGTTGCCTAGTGAATCTGCTCTCCTGTGTTCTGCAGGTTTTCATTTGGTCTTTTCCACAGCATGCTCTTTGTCTGTCTGCGTCTGGGAGCAGGCTCTGCTGGACTAGCCTTTAATGTACTGTATCATAAATCAACAGCAAATTGACATCAAGACCTGCTGTACTACTCAGGATTTTTTAGTTGCACATCTCTTTATAAAACAATCTGTTTGTGGGACACATCTCAGAATCATCAGTGTGTTCAGTTACTTATCAGGAACAGTTTGGCCTCCCCGCATTCCTTTACTCCATTCCGGAGGAGATCTGTTCACATACAGGGCTGCCACACCTCCTCCAGGCAGGAGTTCCTGGTTCTAGTCACCCTTTCAAATCCTTAGGGATCCTTTCTTCTCAATTAGATTGAATTGGGCCAAAAAGTCTTTCCATTTTTTTTTCTGCTAAGAATTTCTTTAGGATCAGTATGACCTTTAAAGAACACAAGAAAAATCAGTAAATGATAAAAACATTTATCACTCATTTATATCTCAGAGTCAGAAAATGCCAACATGGGCCAGGCAGATAAGGTAGGAGTCAAGTGAGCCGAACAGGAAGTTACAGAAGCTTGAGAGGCTGTAGAGCCCTTGAGCGTGCAGGCCTTTACTTTAGAGGGTGGCTTGCACTCAGTCCAGTCAATTACCACCATACAGGCATGTGGCCTGATAATGTCAGAGCTTCTGATTTTTAAAAAGAAGTTGGAAATGCAGATTCTATGTGAACTCTCCCAATTTTTAGATACTAATTCATAAAAATCTGCTCTGGTCAGATAAATTACATCTGCATCTACTTCAGTCACTGGCTGCTGGCTGGCCACTGTTGCACGAGGCAGTAGCAGGGCTTGAGGCTCTTCCTCTCTATGAAGGAGCAGATGAGGAAGCTGACCTGTCTGGTTACGTCCTGTATTTCAAGATTCGGATGCTCAAGACGCATGTAGATCTGTTTTACTGATTAAAAAGCCACTTGATTGAATTCTTGTGAAGAAGTTTGAACACTCCCTCTCATGCATTTCAGGGGCCTTCCCCTTTACTGCGAACATCCTGTTAGTGGTGCTCGTAGTGAGTGCCAGGGCGTACGGCTGCTGATGTGATATTAGAGAGCGCTCCCAACTGGCCTCTGAGCCAATTCTCCTGGAACTTACCAAGTGCCTCTCACATGCTGAGAACTGTCCAGGGTGCGGGTAGGAGTCACCTCAATGGACTGAATGTGTGTGTACCCCCATTCATTTGTTGAACTCGTTACTAACTCCCACTGTGATGGTGGTAGGAGGTGGGGCCTTCGAGAGGTCATCAGGTCATGAAGGTGGAGCCCTCCTGAATGGGATTAGTGACCTTGTAAAAGGGACGCCAGGGACTTCTCTTGTTGCCTTTCCACCGTGAAGATTAGGAGGGGTCAGCAGTCTGCCACCAGCGAGAGGGCTTTTACCACAACCAGACCATGCTGGCTCCCGAACTCTGACATCCAGCCTCCACAACCATGAGCAAGGAATTTCTGTTGTTTATAAGCCACTCCATCTGTGGTGCTTTGTTATAGTAGCCCAAACTAAGGAAGACAGTGTCCCTTGTTAAATGAACTAAGCAAAGAGGCCATTAGACTGACATGGTTCTAATACCTTCGCAGCAAGGCCAAACCTAACCAAAACCTGAGCCAGCCCCTCGGAACTTGCCTGGTCAGCCCCACCTGTCTAACCTGACCTGAAAGTTCCTTGCTATTCCAGACAAAGAAAGTAACCTCATGCCGATTCCAAAATAAGTCCATCACTGTGGAATTAGCAAAACCTTGAAATAATAGGAAAAAAATAAGTCAGAATATATATAAAAGTATTAAGCAGTGCCTACTATATAGTAAACAGCCAAACAATGGTAAATGAGTGAAAACAAGGGATGGGATTTTGGAAAGGTGGGGGAAGCAGAAGCCAAATGTGGGCATAATGGTGACCAGCAGAGAACAGGGCATCAGGAAGGGAGGACGAGACACAGATGGCTTGCTATAAAGGTCAGATTTAGCAGTGTTCCCTCCTTCTATTATCCTAGCAGAAATCAGGTAAAAATATTTCCTTGATCTGACTCTTACAGCTGATTTTGGTTCTAGGGTTTCAGGAAACCTTGAGCTACTTAAACTCAAACATTTTACACAAGAGGATCACACACTTAAGGAAACTAGGGAAAAAAAATATGATGCTAAAAACAAAGAGATAAAATTTCTGAATTTATTCCTTTGCAACACATGAAAGCCATAAGCCCATAAACCCCAAATCTGGTAAAATCAGCTACAATGGGGTGTTCGAACAGTGTGAAATTTATGTGTACCTCAAACACAGGATCATTTATTTATTTATTTACTTATTTTTATTAAGGTATTATTGATATACACTCTTATGAAGGTTTCACATGAAAAAACAATGTGGTTACTACATTTACCCATATTATCAAGTCCCCACCCATACCCCAATGCAGTCACTGTCCATCAGTGTAGTAAGATGCCACAGATTCACTGTTTGCCTTCTCAAACACAGGATCATTTAGCTTCCTGTATTTCTTGTTTCCAAATACTACTTTAAATTGAAGATAGTGGAGAGAGTAAATGATGTGACAATGAAAATGTCTTTTCTATTTTATTTATGATCAAGAGCTACTGTTTGCCTCTGTGTTACAGAGCTACTAAGATATAGACCGAATGTTGATGTTTAAAAGGCAGTTGGAAGGAGCCAATGCAAAAAATAAAGGGACCAAGAAGAATAAGCTTTAAAAAGAACAAGAGATACAGACTTGGAGGTGCGTGTGAACCTGGATCTTTGCAGAATGTGCCATTAAGCAACGGGCACATAGTTGTTTCAGGACCATGACTGATTAATAAGGAAGTAGGTTCTCCTGTGCATGATGCAGACGCTAGTCCAGCCTGCACCCAATGGTGTGGGAGGAGACTTTCCAAGCTGGCTTTTCAGGTAGTCACACACCTGGATGGGCTTCAGGTGTGTGGGGATGGTGGCACTATAGCCTTCTTCTCCCATCTCCTTCCATGTGCAGACTTTTCTTCCAAAATGTTTTCTATTTAAGACTTCTCAGAAAGGTGGAAAAAGGAGAGTGAAGGCTAACCTTGAATTACTGATTCAGAATATACACAGGAATGGGTCCACATACGTGCAGATTCAACTTGTTTTTCCATAAGCCGTTAGTCAACTGCCACTCTAGGGAGTAAGTAGAGGGTGGGGAAAGAGGAAGAGGAGGGCTGGCTCCTTGTCTGTCAGGAACTGTCAAGACCAGTCAGAGAACTACTTCAGGGGTCAAGGCAAAATTGGACGTGTGCAATCCTGGTCTTTCCAATGTAATCCACATGTAGAATAAAAGTGTATGCATACAGGGAGACTTCCGGGAAGATGGCGGTGTGAGCAGGGCGGCAGAAATCTCCTCCCAAAACTATATTTATCTACAAAAACACAGCAAATACATCTATTCCTAAAAGAGAGACGAGAATACACAGGAAAGCGCACAGCGTGCAGCTACACCCGAGAGGACTCGGCACCCCAAGAGGCGGGTAAGATACGGAGCCGCGACCCGGCGGGACCCGAGCCCTCCCCCACCCCACCGCACCGGCGGGAGGAGAGGATTCAGAGCCGGGAGGGAGTGGAAGTACACCCCGCGAAGTAGCCAGCCCCGGGGATCTGCGCGGGGAGCGCTGACCCACATCACTCAGTGCAGCGGAGATTGGAGAGTCAGAGGGGCAGGATCTGAGCGGGGAACGCGCCAGGGTGCTTGCAGCCAGCTCCCGGGAAGGAAAAAAAAAAGCGCGCGCTTTCCTCAGCGGTCTTAAAGAGACAGGAGCCCAGCGGAGGAGCTGGATCACCCCAGCACACTCAGCCCAGCAGGCTGGGAGTCCTGGGGTTTCAGACGCCTTAGCTGGCGACTGAGGAAGCGTAGCCATACTTACACTTCTCACTGAGATCAACAGCCTCCTATTCGTTCCCACCCCTGCCAGAGCGATAAAGGGCCCTGCGGAGCGGTGCAGTCACAGCTGTGGAATAGTGGGGCAATAGCGCCACCTACAGCATTCCCACAGAATCTACGTCCGGTGGGCTTTTTTTTTGTTTTTTTTGTTTTGTTTTGTTTTCTTTTTTGTTTTTGTTTTTTCTTTTTTTCTTTCTTCCTTTTTTCTTTCTATCTTTCTTTCTTTTTTTCTTTTTTTTCTCGCTTTTTTTTTCTTCCCCTTTTAAAGAATTAAAGAGCCCAGCTGACATACGTGGCAACTGTCAGTGACCAATTATATAGCCATGAAAAGACAGAGGAATATGGTTCAGACCAAAATCAACCAGACAACCCCAGAGAGGGAGTCTGAAGGGATGGAAATGCACAGCTTCCCTGAAAAAGAATTCAGAATAAAAGTCATAACCATGCTGATGGACCTATAGAGAAATGTGCAAGAGCTGAGGGAGGAAGTGAGGGAACTGAGGAAAGACAATACAGAAATCAGACAAGCAATCGACGGGCTTAACAGCAGAATGGATGAGATGCAAGAGACTGTTAACGGAATAGAAAACAGAGAACAGGAGTACAGAGCAGCTGAGGCAGAGAGAGATAAAAGGATTTCTAGGAATGAAAGAATATTAAGAGAATTGTGTGACCAATCCAAACGGAACAATATTCGCATTATAGGAATACCAGAGGAAGAAGAGAGAGAAAAAGGGATAGAAAGTGTCTTTGAAGAAATAATTGCTGAAAACTTTCCTCGCTGGGGAAGGAAATAGTCTCGCAGTCCACCGAAGCCCACAGATCTCCCAACACAAGGGACCCAAGGAAGACAACACCAAGACACATAATAATTAAGATGGCAAAGATCAAAGATAAAGACAGGGTATTAAAGGCAGCTAGAGAGAGAAAAAAGATCACCTACAAAGGAAAAACCCATCAGACTATCATCAGACTTCTCAACAGAAACCTTACAGGCCAGAAGAGAATGGCATGATATATTTAACGTTATGAAACAGAAGGGCCTCGAACCAAGAATATTGTATCCAGCACGATTATCATTTAAATATGATGGAGGGATTAAACAATTTCCAGACAAACGAAAGTTGAGAGAATTTGCCTCTCATAAACCACGACTACAGGATATCTTAAATGGACTGCTCTAGATGGAAGCACACCTAAGGCTAAAAAGATGTCACCAGAGAAAATAAAATCATAGCAAAGAAAGCAGACCATCCAAATACTAACTAAAGGCAAAGAATAAAACACCTATTATAGAAAGAATGGAGGAGGAGGAATAAGAAGGGAGAGAAATAAAGAAACATCAGACTGTGTTTACAATAACTTAACAAGAAAGTTAAGTTAGATTGTTAGATAGTAAAGAAGCAACCCTTGAACCCTTGGTAACCACGAATCTAAAGCCAGCAATGGCAATAAGTACATATCTATCAATAATCACCCTAAATGTAAATGGACTGAATGCACCAATCAAAAGACACAGAGTAACAGAATGGATAAAAAAAAGCAAGACCCATCTATATGCTGCCTACAAGAAACTCACCTCAAATCCAAAGATATACACAGACTAAAAGTAAAGGGATGGAAAAAGATATTTCATGTAAACAACAAAGAGAAAAAAGCAGGTGTTGCAGTACTTTTATCAGACAAAACAGACTTCACAACGAAGAAAGTAGCAAAAGATAAAGAAGGACATTACATAATGATAAAGGGGTCAGTCCAACAAGAAGATATAACCATTATAAATATATATGCACCCAACACAGGAGCGCCAGCATATGTGAGACAAATACTAACAGAATTAAAGGAGGAAATAGACAGCAATGCATTCATCTTAGGAGACTTCAACACACCACTCACTCCAGAGGACAGATCAACCAGACAGAAAATAAGTAAAGACACAGAGGTACTGAGCAACACACTAGAGCAGATGGACCTAACAGACATCTACAGAACTCTACACCCAAAAACAACAGGATACACATTCTTCTCAAGTGCACATGGAACATTTTCCAGAATAGACCACATACTAGACCACAAAAAGAACCTCAGTAATTTCAAAAATATTGAAATTATACCAACCAACTTCTCAGATCTCCAAGGTATAAAACTAGAAATAAATTTAGAAAGAAATCAAAAAGGCTCACAAATACATGGAGACTTAACAACACTCTCCTAATTAATCAATGGGTTAACGACCAAATCAAAACAGAAATCAAAGAATATATGGAGACTAATGACAACAACAACACAAAGCCACAACTTCTGTGGGACGCAGCAAAGGCAGTTCTAAGAGGAAAGTATATTGCAATCCAGGCCTATTTAAAGAAGGAAGAACATTCCCAAATGAATAGCCTAAAGACACAATTACTGAAATTGGAAAAAGAAGAACAAATGAGGCCCAAAATCACCAGAAGGAGGGACATAATAAAGATTAGAGAAGAAATAAATAAAACTGAGAAGAATAAAACTATAGAAAAAATCAATAAAACCAAGAGCTGGTTCTTTGAAAAAATAAACAAAATAGATAAACCCCTAGACAGACTCATTAAGAGAAAAAGAGAATCTACACACATAAACACAATCAGAAATGAGAAAGGAAAAATCACGACGGACCCCACAGAAATACAAAGAATCATAAGAGAATATTATGAGAATCTATATGCTAACAAGCTGGAAAACATAGAAGAAATGGACAACTTCTTAGAAAAATACAACCTTCCAAGACGGACCAAGCAAGAAACAGAAAAACTAAACAGACCAATCACCAGCGACGAAATCGAATTGGTAATCAAAAAACTACCCAAGAACAACATCCCCGGGCCTGATGGATTCACCTCTGAATTCTACCGGACATATAGAGAAGAACTAACACCCATTCTCCTTAAAGTTTTCCAAAAAATAGAAGAGGAGGGAATACTTCCAAACTCATTCTATGAAGCCAGCATCACTCTAATACCAAAACCGGGCAAAGACCTCACCAAAAAAGAAAATTACAGCCCAATATCCCTGATGAACGTAGATGCAAAAATACTCAACAAAATATTAGCAAACCAAATTCAAAAATACATCAAGAGGATCATACACCATGATCAAGTGGGATTCATCCCAGGGATGCAAGGATGGTACAACATTCGAAAATCCATCAACATCATCCACCACATCAACAAAAAGAAGAACAAAAACCACATGATCATCTCCATAGATGCTGAAAAAGCATTTGACAAAATTCAGCATCCATTCCTGATTAAAACTCTCAACAAAATGGGTATAGACGGCAAGTACCTCAACATCATAAAGGCTATATATGACAAACCCACAGCTAACATCATACTTAATGGCGAGACGCTGAAAGCTTTTCGTCTAAGATCGGGAACAAGACAGGAATGCCCACTCTCTCCACTGTTATTCAACATAGTACTGGAGGTCCTAGCCACAGCAATCAGACAAAATAAAGACATACAAGGCATCCAGATTGGTAAAGAAGAAGTCAAATTGTCACTATTTGCAGATGACATGATACTGTACATAAAAAACCCTAAAGATTCCATTCCAAAACTACTAGCACTAATATCTGAATTCAGCAAAGTTGCAGGATACAAAATTAACACACAGAAATCTGTTGCTTTCCTATACACTAATGATGAACTAAAAGAAAGAGAAATCAGAAAAACAATTCCATTTACAACTGCATCAAAAAGAATAAAATACCTAGGAATAAACCTAACGAAGCAAGTGAAAGACCTGTACTCTGAAAACTACAAGACACTCCTAAGAGAAATTAAAGAGGACACTAACAAATGGAAATGCATCCCATGCTCTTGGCTAGGAAGAATAAATATTGTCAAAATGGCTATACTACCTAAAGCAATCTACAGATTCAATGCAATCCCTATCAAACTACCAACAGCTTTCTTCAATGAACTGGAACAAATAATTCTAAAATTCATATGGAACCACAAAAGACCCCGAATAGCCAAAGCAATCCTGAGAAGGAGGAATAAAACAGGGGGAATTACACTCCCTGACTTCCAGCTCTACTACAAAACCACAGTAATCAAGACAATTTGGTATTGGCACAAAAACAGACCCACAGACCAGTGGAACCGAATAGAAAATCCAAACATTAACCCAAACATATACAGTCAATTAATATTTGATAAAAGGGCCTTGGATATACAATGAGGAGATGACAGCCTCTTCAGCAGCTGGTGTTGGAAAAACTGGACAGCTACATGTAAGAGAATGAAACTGGACTACTGTCTAGCCCCATACACAAAGGTAAACTCAAGGTGGATCAAAGACCTGAATGTAAGTCATGAAACCATAAAACTCTTAGAAAAAAACATAGGCAAAAATCTCTTGGACATAAACATGAGCACTTCTTCATGAACATATCTCCCCGGGCAAGGGAAACAAAAGCAAAAATGAACAAGTGGGACTATATCAAGCTGCAAAGCTTCTGTACAGCAAAGGACACCAACAGTAGAACAAAAAGACATCCTACAGTATGGGAGAATATATTCATAAAAAACGTATCTGATAAAGGGTTGACATCCAAAATATATAAAGAACTCATGCACCTTAACAAACAGAAAGCAAATAATCCAATTAAGAAATGGGCAGAGGACATGAATAGACACTTCTCCAAAGAAGAAATTCAGATGGCCAACAGGCACATGAAAAGATGCTCCACATCGCTAATCATCAGAGAAATGCTGATTAAAACCACAATGAGATATCACCTCACACCAGTGAGGATGGCCAACATCCAAAACACAAACAACAACAAATGTTGGAGAGGATGTGGAGAAAAGGGAACCCTCCTACACTGCTGTTGCGACTGCAAATTAGTTCAACCATTGTGGAAAGCAGTATGGAGGTTCCTCAAAAAACTCAAAATAGAAATACCATTTGACCCAGGAATTCCACTCCTAGGAATTTACCCTAAGAATGCAGCAGCCCAATTTGAAAAGGACAGATGCACCCCTATGTTTATTGCAGCACTATTTACAATAGCCAAGAAATGGAAGCAACCTAAGTGTCCATCAGTAGATGAATGGATAAAGAAGATGTGGTACATATACACAATGGAATATTATTCAGCCATAAGAAGAAAACAAGTCCTACCATTTGCAACAACATGGATGGAGCTAGAGGGTATTATGCTCAGTGAAATAAGCCAAGCCGAAAAAGACAAGTATCAAATGATTTCACTCATATGTGGAATATAAGAACAAAGAAAAAAATACTGAAGGAACAAAACAGCAGCAGACTCACAGAACCCAAGAACGGACTAATAGTTACCAAAGGGAAAGGGACTGGGGAAAATGGGCGGGAAGGGAGGGATAAGAGGGAAAAAGGGGCATTACGATTAGCAGGTATTAATGTTGGGGGGGCACGGGGAGGTCTGTACAACTCAGAGAGACAAGTAGTGATTCTATAGCATCTCACTACGCTGATGTACAGTGACTGTAATGGGGTTGGTAGGGGGGACCTGATGAAGGGGTAGTTTAATAACCGTAATATTGCACATGTAATTGTAGATTAATGATAATAAAATAAATTATATTAAAAAAAAAGTGTATGCATACATACGACTGTTGGGTTTATTTGCAAGGTGGAAGGGCCGTAGAAATAAATGAGCAGTTCAAGATTTGTTTTATGAGCGACTAGATTCCAAATTCGGGGTGGAGGGATAAAACTTAATTACCCAAAGTGTAGATATGATTGTAATTTGTCCCTACCCCTTTGAAGGGCAAGCCAAACTGAAGGGAAGGGGGGTATTTATGGGGTATAAGATCCTTTCCTCTTCGGGTACTGGCAGTTTGTCTTCTTTTAAGGTTCAGTGAATGGCTTCTGGTGCAAATATACACCCAGTACCTAAAGAAACTCAGCAGCATGCATTTCACCTGGCTTCAGGATTTATAAATCCATGATTGGAACTGGATTTTTTCAGGAACCGCTGCCCTAATATAACAGGGAAAGAAAACTGATACAGCTCTGCATGCCTACTTTTCATTTTAATGAGTGGCTCTGAGAGACAAGTAGGCTGTTAAACCACTTATTTTTCAGATAATACTAGGAACTGACTGGAAATACATTCAGAAGGAAAACACAGTAATTAATTTGTCACTGAAACCTGAGGGGTCCGGCTCCACTTATAGGTGATAATGAATGTTTTGCATGTAATTAGCAAGAATAATTAGCACATTCCCGGTTACAAATAGACTGACTGGTACTCTGCAAACAAAATTAATTGTTGTGCTAACAGAGGCAATTGTGTCTCTTTATTGTCTGACAATGTCCCTTATTTGCACTAATGCCTACTTTAGACCTCTGTGGCTTTGTGCAGATAGGAAGGGGAATCTATAAAATTGTACCTCTTCCATCTGCTTAGAAATTTCAGGACCACCAGGGGACTTGTTTGTCAAAACTTGTTAACAACTTGTAATCTTTAACATGTGTTTTACTGTATTAACTGATGAACTCTTCAAATCAACTTACTGGCTAAGCCAGGAAAGCTATTCTAATAAATCAAATGCTGACATTTTTAACTCTGGGAACTTTTTTTTTTCCTTAACCTTTTCTGGAAAAGGAACGTATAAACACATTGAGCTAGAAATGATCTGGAGGGGGGAAAACTTGGCGTCAGGTTCTGATACATCCTGAGATGATTTCTGCCACTGCAGAGTGAGTCTCCTTGTTTTGCAGGCTTGTAATTACGCTGTGAAAAAGAAACATGATGGGATTGTTGTATAGTCCTTTAAACTGCTTTAAACAACATGTAACATTCATACACACAGTAGGCTTCTTTCTCTCTAACTTTGAAACATTTAAAAAAATTTCTAAAGCTTACAATATGGGAAAATAATTTCAAGTTTCATGAATATTCTAGTAATTCTAGGAATATTTGCAGATGCTGAGAATGCTGTGGTGCTCTGTAAGGAGGACCCTCTCCCAGAGCTCAGCCCCATGGGAGCTCAATAAATGATGGCCTGAACTGAGCAGAAATTGCATTTGGGCTGCTGGTAGGTACCAGCCTTTTCTGTACAAACACTAACCCTGCTTCCTGTGGGGAGCAGAGCTGGGCAAGGCTGGCCTTGCTCTTGACACGAGGGCACATGCAGGTCTCATGGTTGACCTCCAGGGGCCACTCCTGGGTGGTTACTTTTCCTCCTGGAATTGTCTGCTCTGGATTTCTTTGGCTGGCTCTACCCCATTGCTCCCAGCCCCGTCTCAGCTTCAGCCCTTGTGCTCTGCCCCTGCCCCTGGGTGGGCTCTTGTCCTCTTCCAGATCCCTGGGCTGTGACCATTAGGGCACAAAGGTGGATGGCATTGTAACTTGATTTCCATTTCTGTCTCATATTTCAGACTCTTCGTTGGTTACTTCAATCCAGATGCATTGCTTTCCTTCCAAATACCAATGAATGTATCAGAATTCAACAGAATTGGTTATTCTCTTCACAGTCCCCATTTCTGTTTATGAAGCTACCATTCGATCTGCCAGGGAGGCTGGAAGTCTCTGGGTTATCTCTGTTTCCTCCAATTTCAGCCAATTTCTAGGTCATATCCAATATTCTCTGAATGGTAGCACTTTGTTCTTTTCATTCCATCTGACGCTATCATACTTAAGCCCATACCTGGATGATTCTATGAGCTGCCTCATGACTTTTCTATTGTTGGGCATGGGCTTTCCTATTGCTTCCTCTGTTCATCTCAATATTCCTAATGAACTGTTTTGTATCATGTCACTCCCTGGCTCAAAAATGTCCAGTGGGCCCCTTGTTGAAAGTCCAAGAATGTAAGCTCTTTCACTTGCTGTGAGGAATTCTCCATAGTCTAATCCCAGCAATTCCTGTGTGTAAAAAAGTTATGCATCCTCATGCTTTGGGCAAACAGGGGCCCTGCATTAGAGAATAGATAGAGGCTTTCTTGTTGCCTGAAGATTTCACTCACCTCTGGAGAGTGGAGAAGTGACTACAGATCAGAAAGTATAGGTTCTAGCTTTTCTCTGTTGCTGATGAGCTGTGTGATTCTGGAAAAATAGCTTTGCCTCTCTGAGCTCTGCTTTCTAACATAAAAAATCCATTTATTCATTCAGCAGATACTCATTGACCTCTTAACTGTCAGTAATTTTGATTAGGGGATTCTCATATAATGGTGCTCACACAACACTTGGTTCATAGCTATATTAACACTTATATCATGCGGTCCTAAAATTAGTTCTGTAAATATCTCACTTACGAGATGGTAAACTCTGTGATGGAAAAGGCCACACCCAATTACCCACATATTTTTAGCACCCAGCAAAGTGTCCTTGGACGAGTTTTTCTGAATAAATGGCCATACAGAAGGGTTAGGGCCAGTTACTTCCAAGTGACTTGAGTGCCATGCCACTGTAAAACGACATCATTTTCCCTTGCCTTTTCTTATAGGAACTGGAAGTTTTGAGTGCTTACTTTTGGAAGGTGAAACAAATATTTTGTGGAAACTTCCTGCTTTTGTCAAGTGACCACCAACTTTAAATAGAATAAATGAGAGCTAGTGTTCTGGCCCTTAATCTTTTCTCTTTTGTGAAAGCATGCTATGAACTTTGCGATTAGGTTGCTTGAGATTGACCACTTCTTACACTGATGTCACATATATCCCCAGGATTCTCATTAGTTGAAATGGTCACATGCGGTTTTGGCAAAAATAGATTACAATAGATTTCATTTACCTCAGCAGCCAGTCAGAAGGAGGAAGACCACTCTAGAAGGGAGAAAGTTGCATGAACAAAACTTTAAGTGGAAAAATCTACTGTGTATTGTAGACAAATTGGTTTTAGCTTCTTCTGGGGTCTTTATCGTCAAGATTGGAAGTGACTCTTTGCTTTCTAACATAGTTGGATTTGCATCTCTGTCCCCTCACGTTTTATTTGTAATCCTTATTAATTAAGAATGTGGTATTGACTACATTCTGAAATCAAATGGAGATTTTATTAGTCTAAGAAGTTACTTTAAATTGTTTTACTTTGTTTAGTGTTCAGTAAGGGTGAGTGAATCAAGAAAGCTTTCTTTTTCCTGGAAATAATCTCAAGTTGGGCTTCCACTGGGTGTTCAGGAAAAGAAAACAAGTGTTTGACTAGATTTTTTGGGTACAAGCAGTAGGAATTATAAATATTTTGAATACATGGGATAGTATGCTAGAATTCAGCATTTTCATGGTCTTAGGTAAGTTTTAAATTTATGAATGCTTCCAGTTTGACTTTTCACTCACCATGTCTGTGTAACCTAGCTTCAGATTGGAACATTTTCTTTCTTCTTTTTTTTTAGCCACTCTTGTCATTTCCATGTCTTGTGCCAAGGCAGAAATAGTGTTTACAGCTGTCATGGGCAAGAACATCGTTTCTGGCTGCTGTGGGTTGCTTTTCTAGCTGGGATTTTTGGGCAAATAAAGCAGGAACCCTGTCTACGTGCTCATTAGAAATGGCAAAGCATATTTCGTGAGTAATAAGACATGATGGAATTCACCCAGTTGAGAAGAGTGTATTCAGAGGTGTGTAAGTCCTGCCCTACAGAATTCAGAAACATTTTTAATCAAGGGTTTCTGAAAGTATGCAGAATTAATCAGACCATCCTTATCTGCATGCTATTTTGTTTTTTCACTTATATCCAGACTTTGATTAAAAGAACATAGTGGATGAGTAGTAGAGGGAAGTTAGGTGTAGAGGTTAAAGAAATCAGGAGAGGATTTACTTACTGTTCACATGCATATGAAATAAATGGCACATGTCCATTCTGTCTGAAAATTTGATGATGCTTGTGAGGGGTCCTTGTGCTCTAAGCAATTAGTTCTAAGAGGTTAGAAATAGTAACTGACTTAAATTTAAATAAAAGAAGCTCTTTTTAATATTAAGATCCCTATCCTACTAGACAATTCTTCATGGAAAAATTTTAGATAACTTTACTTTGAGTAAGGCCTTTGCAATTGCTTGTACATAATTCCTCAAGCACATAGGGGATCCTTCATTCTTCCTATCTGAGCTTATGTACTAACACAGTTTTTGGCATGTGAACTTTTTGCTACAGTGTAATGGGGCAAGTGTGTTTTTGGGTTAAGTACATAATCAGGGACCCCTCCCTTCTTGCCCTCCCACACTCCTCTGTGCCTGCTCTTCCCCCAGCCCAGTGTCTTGAACTTAACTTACTAGTTTGACTTTCCCTGAACCACAGGAATGAACTCATAGAATGATTTTAAGGTTGAGTAATTATGTCTCCAGGTGTTTGACATTTAAACCTTGAAGCTGAAACAGGAGTCTGGTCTTTCTGTATCCACTTATGATGAATGTCCTTGAAATATTCCACATAAATACTCAGCTGTAGTCAGTTTGCACTTCAACTGTGGACATCATTAGGAAATGGAAAAAAGGAGTCTTTCTTCATTAATAATTTGGAGGGCAGCCAGTCACTGGAAGCAGAAAAGCTGTCTTTGGAGCTGGCATGGTCTGATATTTTTCCCCTTCCACTCCTTTCCAGGTCAGAGTAGAAATTGGTGAAACTCAGCAGTGGTGACTTTCTTTGTTTAAGCTGTCCATATGTTGGCTGATATTTGGCAAACCAATGTTTTAAAACATTTATATACTGTCACAGTACATTAGTTTCCAGGAGTAAACCTGTGTGAGGCTTCTTAATACTCCAACGAGGTAAGTCAAATCTCCTTGGCTCTTGGACTACAAATGTTGTCACACTAGTGCCCAATTCTATCAACTGCAGTAAATGACCTAAATAACGTTTGAGCAATATTGAAATAAACACCATAATAGTAACAAGGCTGATTCTAAAACATTTTGTTGTCTCAAGGATAGCCAGTATATTCTGTGTGTGTTTGGGACATGGGTTGGCCACCTCCCCATCCCTGCATGTCAAACGTGTCATCATGCAGTGTAACCTGACTGGCCAGTTCTGAGAAGGGCAGGGATGAACCTGGAAGGAACAACTGAAACGGCACCAAAATAAATTAAGAAGAAAACCATTAGCTTAGAGACTGGAAATGTCTGCTGGCACTGGCACTATGGGGTTGTGAGAGCCTGTGTCTTCATTATTTCATGTCTGTATGGTCCTGAGGGAGTCTTTCCGGTCTCTGGTTTCACAAGTGAACTTGGGCTCATTGACTAAACACTTAGCCCGCTTACATACGGTAGATACCGCTTTTAACTTGAAAGCAGTTTCAAAGTCCCTCCTTTGACTTGTCGGGTAAAGAACAGAATTTGCAGAATCTCGCACCTGGCCTCAGCCCATTTACACAGACCAGAGCAGCTTCCCAGAACCTCCTGGGCTAAGGGTGGAGAGATGCTGTTCTCTTCTCCCCTCCCTCGCCTAATTGGTCTGGGGCCTGTCAGTCGCCAGACACCTGCCCTCGCCCGCAGTTCCTCCCGGAAGGGGTGGGTGGCGCTGTGGCTGTGGCTGCAGAGAGGGAGAGCGCCAAGCAGGCTTTTACTAGTAGGGAAGGGGAAGGAGAGAGTGCGCACGAGAGGAGCCGGGCCTCGTTGTGAGCAATGAAAGGGTTTCTCCCAATCTAGCCTTTCCCTGGACTGATTTCAGGCCCACCGGCTTATTGGCCCCAGGCGGGAAACACCTCTTCCCCCCGGAGCTACAGACGACTCCTTCGCAATCCCGTCCTAGGAACAGTAATGGGCGCATCCCCAGCTCACCTTTGCTCGGCACTTTGCAGCTTCCCTTGGCACCTGCTGGTCACTTCAGTGAGCTGGGCACTCACCGTCCTTCCCGCTGTCCCGGCTCCCTCCAGAGCAGCCTCAGGTCATGGAGCAATCATGGGCAGGGTAGATGGTGAATGCATATCTGCTTTTGGTTTTCTCGGCGACTCTGGGATGCACGGAGCAGAGATGCAGAAACGCAGGCCCTGAGAGAGGGAATGCATTGGACCTGGCCTCAGTGGGGCATAATGGGGCTAGAGCTGGCACTCAGTGCTTCTGCCCTGACTTCATGCCCCCCGGTGATGAGGAATTGTCATCAGCAGTTTAAACGGTGGGTTAAATAAGCCTTCAGGATGTTCCCGGAAGGCCTCTAGATCTTTTCCTCTTTTACCAACCACCCGCATTGCCTACGTACCTAACTGGCTGAGCACTTCCGTGTGCTCTGCCCTGGGCTGAGTGCTTCCTTTGCGTGCACTTTGTTGTTCTTGTGACAACCCAGGAAGGAGCATATAATTACTATCAGAGGAGGAGACTGAGATGTGGGCGGGGGAAGGGATTTGCCTGAGTTTCCATAGTTACTGTTGGCAGAGCTGGGATGTGATCTCAAGCCATCTGCCACTGGAGCCTATGCCCTCAAGAGGCCCCCTGTCGGCTCCTAGGTGCCGCGCAGTGCAGCGGGGCCACCTGCAGGGGGGCATCCTCACTCTACCATTCTCGCCAGGGCCAACTCTGGAGGCTAAGGCTGCCTGGGGATGGGTTGGGGTGGGTGCTCCAGACCCGGCCTGAAGCTCCTGCCAGGATGAATCCTCCTCGCCCACCCGGGCTAACACCTCCAGCCTCTGGCCACAAAGTCATCCCCTTGCTCTTGAGGATGGGGCAGAGGGGAATTGGCTCCTCTAGACCAGAAGAGAGAAATCAGGTTGCCTTCCACACCCTACATCCAGCCAAAACACCACCATCCCATTTTTCATCTCCTAAGTATTTTGGTCTTCCCTAGGTCCTCATTCAAGCCTTCACATCCCTCTGAAAATGTGGAGACAAAAATGGGGCACAATACCTTTAATAGCCAGTTGACTTAAGCTAACTAGAGCTCTGGGCCTGCTTCCTCCCTGTGCATCACTCCCTTCCTGACACTTGGCTGGTCAGCAGCTGGGTGGGGCATGCTTAGTGTGTCCACAGCCACTCTCGGGGTCTTGCAGTCCTGTTAGGGCAGACTTCTTGAAGGATTTTTTAAATATAATTTATTTTAGTATCATTAATCTACAATTACATGTGCAATATTATGGTTATTAAACTACCTCTTCATTAGTTCCCCCCCACCTACCTCATTATAGTCACTGTCCATCAGCGTAGGGAGATGCTATAGAGTCACTACTTGTCTTCTCTGAGTTGTACAGCCCTCCCCGTGCCCCCCCAACATTACGTCTGCTAATCGTAATGCCCCTTTTTCTCCCTTGTCCCTCCATTCCCACCCATCCTCCCCAGTCCCTTTCCCTTTGGTAACCATTAGTCCGTTCTTGGGTTCTGTGAGTCTGCTGCTGTTTTGTTCTTGAAGGATTTTTTTAAACCTCAAAATATGATGATGTACATTACACTCTTGGACTTCATTCTGTTTTTGATGAGCCATTTCTCTTCACATATTTTAAATTTGATTCAATATAAACCTGCTTTCAGTGAAAGGCTTTGACAGAAGATACAACAATCCTGTATATACTTCGTACATTGTTGCTGAGTATAGAAACTTAAACACAAATTGCCAGGACAGCACCCTTCTTGATCCAGCTGGCTCATGGATCTCTCTATCTCTCTCTTTCACATACACACAAAAATATTTGAGGAACTTTTCCCTCCAAAAGTCCAGGGCAAATTATAGCAAAATCAATATGCAGCTTTGTTTTCTACTTCTTACCAAGCAAAAGGGTAAAAAGTCCAAATGTTTCAGACTCATGACTGAGTTGGGAAAATACTGGAAAAGATGGAATTGCTGTATTGGCATAAAGACAAGCAGATAATTCACAAAGATGTTGTGGTATGTTCTATAAGTGTTGGATTCTTTGTGCCACAGGTTCCCTCTTCAAATTTAATAGTGTTCAATGGTCTATCCAGAAATAAGTTTTTTATTATATTGCTATAATTTGACTATAAGTATAATATAATAATGTAATGAAGCATTTCACAGTCTGTTTTGAGAGAATTTTATAGTTATAAAATTAAAATCATTGTATTCTCAAGATACATAAATGAATTCATTACTCAGAACTGATTCATGCATAGAGTGCTATTTGAATAGTGTAAGCCCTTAAGAATACACTTAATTATTCCTAAAATAAATTTAACACTGATCTGGCTTATTTTCATGATATAAAAATGGGAAAGAGTGCAAGGAATATTAATGTAGAATTAAAGTTAGATATAAGGATATTTGGTTGTTAGTTGCTATGTTCAAATAATTATTTTGTTAGGTATCTGCATGTGTGGTATGTGTGTGTATATATGGTGTGTGTGCATACATGTATGTTATGTGGTATGGATATGCATACATGCATATGGCTTCTTACCAAGCAAAGTGTGTATGTAGTGTGTGACAATGCAAGTGTGTGGCAGGTGCATGCATGGCATGCGTACCACACACACGTGACCATGCATGTGTCCACGCACGACACTTATTCATACAATGTGCCATGTGAATGCATGTGCACACAGGACCTGCATACACACATGTGAGCCCATGCACTATGCATGTGTGTGACATGTAGATACATGTGCTGTGTGCCTGCATGCAAGCATGTGCATGGCATATCTGGTGTGTGTACATGCAGGACCACACACGTGTGCCCTTGCAGAATGCAGGTGTGCATGTACTGTGCCTGTGTGCTCATGTGTGTGTGGGGTGTGTGTGTGCATATGGCGTATGTGTGTGTGTGTGCTTGTGTAAGTGTGTGTGTGTGTGTGTGTGTTGTGAAGCCAGGAACAAATGAGTTTAGGCATTGACTCTGACAATCTCACTGCCTTCCTGGACCTTGTAGTGTTTTGACACTGTCTGAAACAGAAGCTTTATTGCCTGAGGGCTACTAATTGCACAGACCACATTCTTCTCTCTGGATTTCTCATGAATTTGCTGTGACAAACAACATTAATGTCCAAAGTCTGAAAAGTTTTTTTTTTTTTTTTTAGTGAGATGAATGCACATACAGCTGTATTCAGATACAGATGTTTTCTCATGGTAACCGTTGACTTCCAACAAGACATCCTGGAGGGACCAGAGAGGTGAAAAGGAAATGGGATACTCAGGAAGCAAGACGTATTCCCCAGCCAGTGCGCCTGCGTTCCTCCCGCAGCCCAGGGCATCTCATCTTTTAAATTTTGTCTCTGGCTTTGCTCATTTTTTTCCCATTTTCTGTCCTTCTTACCATTTTACCTTCCCTAATTCCACCCCTGCTTTCTTCAAATTCAAGGGTTTTCTCAGCATAAAACCTGCCAAAGCTCCCCAGTCCACACTAATAATCTCCCTGTGTCCATCTTATGTGCTGGGCATATTTTATCTTATGTGATCCTCACAACTCTTATCAAATAGGTACTATTATTACCTCAATTCTGTTGCTTTAGAAATTAAATTAAATTAAATTCAGGTTAACTGTGCAAAATCACACAGATATTAAGTGGAAGACTGGGGCCAAACAACGTTATGTCTGCTAGATCTCTGCCCCTCCCTTCTCTGCACACTCTTAGCATCTATATTAGTGATGCATATTCTAATTTTTAGTACTAGTTTATCTGTTCTCTGGACCTCATTTTCTTTGTTTCCTTTGTGTAGATCCCGTTTTTCCAAAGAGATTGTGATCATCCTGTGTGTCTTCACTGGTGAGTCTATCTGTCTTTGGATTTTTCTACAAGTTTATTTAATTCCTGCTGGTCCTGCTTCTTCTCATGCTTCATCCAGCCCCTTCTTGCTGTCTTTTGTATCACTCCCTCCCCCACCCCCAACCACTTCATTTCATCTTCTGTGTAAAAGTAAACTTTATTTCTATTATTTATTGGTTTCCTTTGAAATTATACTTGTTAAATGTAAAGTAAATCAGTAGTTTTCTTGCTCCTCTGAAAAAAATACAAAGACTTGTAACTGAACACCAGTCACCCCTGCATGTCCCTATGCTGTGCTGCCCAGTCTTTGAGATTCATTTTCTATTTTCTAAATCTCACAAATTAGATGTTACCAATGTTGTTTTTTATTATTTATATTTCTTATGTTCAGTTTTATCCACATGTTTACCAATTTATTTGCTGGCCATTTCTTTTTAAATCAGAGATCTAATTTCTGGAATTATTTTCCTTCTTTCTAAAGTTCTTTCATGAGAAGTTTTCCAGGTTTTTTAAAAGTCTGAAATGTTTTGATTATTATTTTGTTCTTGAGAATTTTGTTTGATATTCCATTCTATATTGACAGAAACTGTCTCACCATTTAGAAGAAATTCCACTCTTGTTTATATTCCACTATTGCTGCTGAGAAGTCTGCTGTCTGTCTAATTGTTCCTTTCTTGGTGGTCTTGATTTTCTTCTAAGATATTTTCTCTTCTCTCTTAAAATTGTGCTTGAAGTTGACTATGTTTTGAAGAATTAGTGTTTTCTTTTTGTTTAATTTCTTGGTATGTTTTGTGTTTCCTTTATTTGTGGATTTATTATTTTAATTGATTCTGGAAAAAATTCCAGCTATTACCCTCTTATGTATTTCCTGTACTTTATACCTTTACTTTCTTTTGCCAAGATTCCAGTTACATGTATGTTAAAGCCTCTCATTCTTTCCTCCACATCTCATGATGTCTCACATTTTTCCTTCTTTTTCTCTTCTGTATATGCCTTAGTAATTTACTCAGTTTTATATTCCAGCCTAGCTGAGGCATGTGTTTAGTTTTCCAAGGTTTATTTTTTTCAGTTCTACTTTTTCAGTATCTGACTTGTGATTTTCCTCTTCCATTTTAACCTCTGAGCTTCACTGGCATATATGTATGTGTGAGGCTGAGAATGTTGAAATAAATGCAGCTGTTCTTACTTCAGTAATCAGGCATGTGAACACTGGCCCAGACTTTCATCCTATGTAACTTCATGGGAACTCTCCCAAGACATGATTCAGATGACTGACCTGAAACAACCACCTCCCTGTTCATGCATCAATCACTCACAAATCCATCTGTTTCTGAGTGGGTTAATGCAATTGCAGTGAAATACCTAGTATCCACAGTCTCAGGGGAAGTGTGTTGCAATCCTCATCAGTGGTAATTTTCTTTAAGGAAATGTTAGTACAGAAAACAAACCTCTCATAATAAATTCAAGTATAATTGCCATTGTCTCTATATACTTAAAATCAGGGACAACGATTATAATGATTTGGGCTGCATGCAGTAGGATTTGTGGTTTAGACAACAAGGACATTTTTTCTTGAGATGAAAGAAAAAGTTCCATATTCCCCAATTTCGCATGCTTTGAACACAAATGTACTGTTGTAACTTATGCTTTGCCCAGTTAGTATGATCATCTCAGGTTGCTAAGTTGCTGGATTGTTGCCTTCAGTTGAGTCTGTGTATCTTCATTCAGAAGATGCTTTTGGGCAGTGATATTTAGAAATGTTCCATAATGTGGGAAGCTAATGTTCAGGTGTGAGTGTATGTGCATGCTTGTGCATGTGTGCATGTGTATGTGTGTGTGTTGGGTACTTAGTAGAAATGAAGGGCACAGGGAGAAAAACAATGACAGAGATGTTGCTGTTGTCTTCATCTTCACTTTCATGATTATGCCACTTCTATTAGGATTCCATTTTGAGGATAAAATATAACCACAATCCCAATCACAACAACGTCTTTCTGTCACCATTTCTGCAGATTCTGCTGATTCCTCTTCTTCTTTTATCTCAACTACAGGACACCTCCTCAGCCTTTGTATCAGTTTCCAGTGCCTCCATCTACAATCCACTCCCCTTCCAAGATTCTCTTGTTGGAAATTTTGCAATCATTTAAAACTCTAATACTTCCTCAGTCCCCTCAGTTAGGATTGATTGTCCATTAGACATAGAAAGCACAATGTCTAGAGTTTTAGATGTCATGAAATGTTTTAATTTCTTTTAAAGTGAAGAAAAAAATTAGGTAAAAGGACTTGTTTTAATATATAATGCTGATATATTTATCTTTATGCCAAGGAAATCATTATATATGTATTTATGGAAAAGGGGGCTCATGAAGCAGAAGTGACTAATCAGTCCTTCTGTCTTATTGATTCTTTCATTGCAGTGATTTCTTTTCTCTTCACTTTCTTCACTGTGATCAGCTTAACCTAGTCCCTCATTGCCTCACTTCTGAATACTTCCTGTTGACTGCTACAGGATCCCTAGGATAATATACGTGAATGGGTCAGACAGAGAGGATGTACTCCAAGAAAGCTAAGTGAACCCAGTTTTCTGCCTAACAGAAGTAAGCAAGAGTAGAAAGAGCATTGGTTGGGGTTTTGATGAAATTGAGTCTTGATTCCTTACTTTAATGTTCGTTTAATATTCACTCTACTTTTCTTTTTTTTCTTTTGCTATTATTAATGTACAATTACATGAGCAATATTATGGTTACTAGACTCCCCCTATTATCAAGTCCCCACCACATACCCCATTACAGTCACTGTCCATCAGTGCAGAAAGATGCTATAGAATCACTACATGTCTTCTCTGTGTTATACTGCCTTCCCCGTAACCCCCCAACCCCCGCTACATTATGTGTGCTAATTGTAATACCCCCTTTCCCCCCTTATCCCTCCCTTCCCACCCATCTTCCCCAGTTCCTTTCCCTTTGGTAACTGTTAGTCCATTCTTGGGTTCTGAGTCTGCTGCTGTTCTGTTCCTTCAGTTTTTTCTTTGTTCTTATACTCCACAGATGAGTGAAATCATTTGATACTTGTCTTTCTCCTCCTGGCTTATTTCACTGAGCATAATAACCTCTAGCTCCATCCATGTTGTTGCAAATGGTAGGATTTGTTTTCTTCTTATGGTTGAATAATATTCCATTGTGTATATGTACCACATCTTCTTTATCCATTCATCTACTGATGGACACTTATGTTGCTTCCATTTCTTGGCTATTGTAAATAGTGCTGTGATAAACATTGGGGTGCATATGTCTTTTTGAAACTGGGCTGTAGCATTCTTAGAGTAAATTCCTAGGAGTGGAATTCCTGGGTCAAATGGTATTTCTATTTTGAGTTTTTTGAGGAACCTCCATACTGCTTTTCACAATCTTTGAACTAATTTACATTCCCACAAGCAGTGTAGGAGGGTTCCCCTTTCTCCACATCCTCGCCAACATTTGTTTTTGTTTGTCTTTTGGATGGTGGCCATCCTACCTGGTCTGAGGTGATATCTCATTGTGGTTTTAATCTACATTTCTCTGGTGATTAGCGACGTGGAGCATCTTTTCATGTGCCTGTTGGCCACCTGAATTTCTTCTTTGGAGAAGTGTCTGTTCAGCTCCTCTGCCCATTTTTTAAATTGGCTTATTTGCTTTTTGTTTGTTGAGGTGCATGAGCTCTTTATATAATTTGGATGTCAACCCCTTATCAGGTGTGTCATTTATGAATATATTCTCCCATACTGCAGGATGTCTTTTTGTTCTATTGATGGTGTCCTTTGATGTACAGAAGCTTTTTAGTTTGATAAAGTTCCACTTGTTCATTTTTGCTTTTGTTTCCCTTGCCCAGGGAGATGTGTTCATGAAGAAGTTGCTCATATTTATGTCCAAGAGATTTTTGCCTATGTTTTTTTCTAAGAGTTTTATGGTTTCATGACTTACATTCAGGTCCTTGATCCATTCTGAGTTTACTTTTGTGTATGGGGTTAGACAATAATCCAGTTTCATTCTCTTACATGTAGTTGTCCAGTTTTGCCAACACCAGCTGTTGAAGAGGCTGTCATTTCCCCATTGTATATCCATGGCTCCTTTATTGTATATTTATTGACCCTATATGCTTGGGTTAACATCTGGGCTATTCTGTTCCACTGGTCTATGGGTCTGTTCTTTTGCCAGTACAAATTGTCTTGATTACCGTGGCTTTGTAGTAGAGCTTGAAGCCAGGGATCATAATTCCCCCCACTTTATTCTTCCTTCTCAGGATAGCTTTGGTTACTGGGGGTCTTTTGTGGTTCCATATGAATTTTAGAGCTACTTGCTCTAGTTCATTGAAGAAAGCTGTTGGTATTTTGATAGGCATTGCACTGGATCTGTAGATTGCTTTAGGCGGGATGGCCATTTTGACAATATTAATTCTTCCTATCCATGAGCACGGGATGTGTTTCCATTTATTGGTATCTTCTTTAATTTCTCTCATGTGTGTCTTGTAGTTTTCAGAATATAAGTCTTTCACTTCCTTGGTTAGGTTTATTCCTACGTATTTTATTCTTTTTGATGGAATTGTGAATGGAATTGCTTTCCTCATTTCTCTTTCTGGTAGTTCACCGTTAGTGTATAGAAATGCAACAGATTTCTCTGTATTAATTTTGTGTCCCGCCCTTTACTAAATTCAGCTATTACATCTAGTAGTTTTGGAGTGGATTCTTTAGGGTTTTTTTTATGTACAATATCATGTCATCTGCAAACAAGGACAGTTTGACTTCTTCCTTGCCAATCTGGATGCCTTTTATTTCTTTGTGTTGTCTGATTGCCGTGGCTAGGACCTCTAGAACTATGTTGAATAGAAGTGGGGAGTGTGGGCATCCTTGTCTTATTCCCGATCTTAGAGGAAAAGCTTTCACTTCTCGCTGTTAAGTATGATGTTAGCTGTGGGTTTGTCATATATGACCTTTATTATGTTGAGGCACTTGCCCTCTATACCCATTTTGTTGAGAGTTTTTATCATGAATGGATGTTGAATTTTGTTGAATGCTTTTTCAGCATCTATGGTGATGATCATGTGGTTTTTGTCCTTTTTGTTGATGTAGTGGATGATGTTGATGGATTTTCGAATGTTGTACCATCCTTGCATCCCTGGGATGAATCCCACTTGATCATGATGGATGATCTTTTTGATGTATTTTTGAATTCAGTTTGCTAATATTTTGTTGGGTATTTTTGCATCTATGTTCATTAAGGATATTGGTCTGTAATTTTCTTTTTTTGTGGTGTCTTTGCCTGGTTTTGGTGTTAGAGTAATGTTGGCCTCGTAGAATGAGTTTGGGAGTATTACCTCCTCTTCTATGTTTTGGAAAACTTTAAGGAGGATGGGAATTAGGTCTTCACTAAATGTTTGAGAAAATTCAGCAGTCAAACCATCTTTCCCAGGGGTTTTGTTCTTAGGTAGTTTTTTGATTACCAATTCAATTTCTTTGCTGGTAATTGGTCTATTCAGATTTTCTGTTCTTTCTTGGTCAGCCTTTTAAGGTTGTATGTTTCTAGAAAGTTGTCCATTTCTTCTAGGTGATCCAGTTTGTTAGCATATAATTTTTCATAGTATTCTCTCATAATTCTTTGTATTTCTGTGGTGTCCGTCGTGATTTTTCCATTCTCATTTCTCATTCTGTTTATGTGTGTAGACTCTCTTTTTTTTCTTCATAAGTCTGGCTAGGGGTTTATCTATTTTGTTTATTTTCTCGAAGAACCAGCTCCTGCTTTCATTGATTCTTTCTATTGTTTTATTCTTCTCAATTTTATTTATTTCTGCTTTAATCTTTATTATGTCCATCCTTCTACTGACTTTGGCCTCATTTGTTCTTCCTTTTCTTGTTTCATTATTTGGGATTGTTCTTCTTTCCTGGGGTAGGCTTTTATTCCAATATGTTTCCCTCTTAGCACGGCCTTCGCTGTGCCCCACAGATTTTGAAGTATTGTATTATTTTTGTCATTTGTCTCCATATTTTGCTTGATCTCTGTTTTTATTTAGTCACTGATCCATTGATTATTTAGGAGCATGTTTTTAAGCCTCCATGTGTTTGTTGGCTTTTTTATTTTCTTTGTGTAATTTATTTCTAGTTTCATACCTTTGAGATATGAGAAGCTGGTTGGTACAATTTTAATCCTTTGAATTTAATGAGCCTCTTTTTTTGGCCTAGTATATGATCTATTCTTAAAAATGTTCCATTTGCTCTTGAGAAGAATGTGTATCCTGTTGCTTTTGGATGGAGTGTTCTGTAGATGTCCGTTAGGTCCATCTGTTCTAATACGTTGTTCGGTGCCTCTGTCTCCACTTATTTTCTGTCTGGTTGGATCTGTCCTTTGGAGTGAGTGGTGTGTTGAAGTCACCTAAAATGAATGCATTACATTCTATTTCCCCCTTTAATTCTATTAGTATTTGTTTCACGTATGTAGGTGATCCTATGTTGGGTGCATAGATATTTGTAATAGTTATAACCTCTTGTTGGACTGACCCCTTTATCATTGTGTAATGTCCTTCTTAGTCTCTTGTGACTTTCTTTGTTTTGAGGTCTATTTTGTCTGATACAGGTACTGCAATTCCTGCTTTTTTCTCTCTATTAGGTAAATGAAATATCTTTTTCCATCCCTTTACTTTCAGTCTGTGTATGTCTTTGGGTTTGGAGCGAGTCTCTTGTAGGCAGCATATAAATGGGTCTTGTTTTTTATCCATTCAGTGACTCTATGTCTTTTGATTGGTGCATTCAGACCATTTCATTTAGGGTGATTATCGATAGGTATGTACTTATTGCCATTGCAGGCTTTAGATTTGTGGCTACCAGGGGTTCAATGGTAATTCCCTTACTATCTAATAGTCTAATTTAACTCACTTCATATGCTATTACAAACAACCTAAAGATTCTTTTTTTCCTCCTTTTTCTTCCTCCTCCATTCTTTGTATGTTATGAATCATATTCTGTACTTTTTGTGTATCCCTTGGGTGACATCTATTTAGCCTTAGGAATACTTCCATCTATAGGAGTCCCTCCAAAATGCACTGTAGAGGTGGTTTGTCAGAGGGAAATTCTCTCAGTTTTTGCTCATCTGAAAATTGTTTAATCCCTCCTTCAAATTTAAATGTTAACCTTGCTGGGTAGAGTATTCTTGGTTCAAGTCCCTTCTGCTTCATTGCATTAAATATGTCATGCCACTCCCTTCTGTCCTGTAAGGTTTCTGTTGAGAAATCTGATGATAGCCTGATGGTTTTCCTTTGCATGTGATCTTTTTTCTCTCTCTAGATGCTTTTAAAAATCTGTCTTTATCCTTGATCTTTGCCATTTTAATTATTATGTGTCTTGATGTTGTCTTCCTTGGGTCCCTTGTGTTGGGAGATCTGTGCACCTCCATGGCTTGAGAGACTATCTCCTTCCCTGGATTGGGGAAGTTTTCAGCAATTACCTCCTCAATGGCACTTTCTATCACTGTTTCTCTCTCTTCTTCTTCTGGTACCCCTATTATGCAAATATTGTTCCATTTGGATTGGTCATACACTTCTCTCAATATTCTTTCATTCTTAGAGATTCTGTTTTCTCTCTGTGCCTCAGCTTCTTTGTATTCCTCTTCTCTAAGTTCTGTTCCATTTAGCATCTCTTCTACTACAGCAAATGTGCTTTTAAATCCCTCCATTGTATGTTTCATTTCATATATGGAATTTCTTAATGATTGAATCTCCATCTTAAATTTGTTCCTGAGTTCTTGAATATTTTTGTGTACCTCCATAAGCATGTTTATGAATTTTATTTTGATCATTCTTTCAGGAAGATTGGTGAGTTTATTTTCATTTGGCCCTTCTTCTGGGGTTTGTGAGATTTTGGTCTGAACCATGTTCCTTTGACATTTCATATTTCTGTGTGGTGCCCTCTGTTGCTGAGAAGCTCCAGTCTCTGGAGCTGCTCAGCCCCTAGAGTGAGGTTGGGGGTCATATGGAACAGAGGTGGTGCCTGGGGGGAGGAAAGATCTGTTTCCTGATTTCCATCTGCCAAGTCTGTCTCCTGTATCAGAGCCAGTGGGCCGAGTACACAGGTATAATCTTCTGTGCTTGGCGTTTATCTGTTGTAGGTGCGGCCTCCCTCTGGCTGGCCTGATGCCAGAGCAGTGACTGCCCATTTGCGAGCCAGTGCTGTCAGGCCAGGAGGAAGGCTCAGCAGGCTTCATGTCACAGTGGGGTCTTGGAGCTGAGTTGCCAACCAGGGGGATGGAGTGCCTGAAGCTCCCCACAGTTCCCAATCTTCTGGGCAGAGCATGCCCAGACAACCTTGTTCCCCTATCCCTTCTCCCGCACAGCCAGCTCCTTGCAAACCCTGCTCCTTCAGCAGCCCTCTCGCTGCTAGGAAGCCTGTCAGACCGCCTGCCTTTGTCTTGTCCCAGAGTGGCTGGGTGTGGATCCTGTCCTCCACAAATGGCTGGAATCTGTCTCTCAAGCACTCCGCCTGTCCCAGCTCCCCATCCTCCAGAGCACCACACAATGTGGGTTTCTGCTCACAAAGCAGACCTCCAGGGCTGCGTGTCCAGCAGTCCCAGGCTTCCACTCCCTCCCATGCTCCGTTTCTCTTCCTCCCGCCAGTGAGCTGGGGTGGGGGAAGGGCTCGGGTCCCCCCACATCAAGGCTTTTGTACGTTACTCTGTTTTGTGAGGTCTGCTCTTTTCGTGAGGTCTGTATGCAGTCTGGTGCAGCCTTCTTTCCTGTTGCTGTTTTAGGGTTAGTTGTATTAACTACATTTTCACACTATCTGTGGTTTTGGGAGGAGTTCCCTATCTCCCCTCTCACGCCACCATCTTGAATCTCTGAGTATTACACTCACTCTACCTTTCTTATGGTATGGTTGGGAGGACCAGAAGAAATAATGGAATTGAAGTGAGTGTGTAAACATTTAAGTGTTACATTTTGGCAGCTTCCTTTGTGTTGGTTCTTGGACCAAGAATGTACATAGATTTCCTGAATTTATCCACATGCAGGCCCCGACTGACTTTGAGGCGCTCTTTAATTGGTGCTGTTCTCCTTTGACTCAGTTTCCCACCTGCCTCCCGTGTGCTGGTCTGTCCTCAGTCCTGCTCACATCCACACTTGTGTGCATAGCAATCCTGCCACTGAAATGCTTTTATGGCCACCTCTTATTCCGAAAGGCACTGCTAACTCTGAATGTCCTTTTCCAACCAATTTCCATACTCCTTAAGGACAGATTTTATTGTCTTTGCTTATCCCATAGAGTCTGGAGCAGCATATTGCATCTATTTCACGTAATTACTTGATTCCCATGCCTTTGTGGATGTTGTTCCTCCAACCACAGTATCTTCTCCTTCCTAACCACCTCTCTGCAGCCCACTTATCTTTCAGAGTCTCACTCAAGGTCTGACTTCTTCATAAAGCATTTCCATTACTGTGCCCCAGGGATTTCTTTCTTTGCTGAACTTCAGTTGCACTTCCTGAATAGTTTAGCACCTGTTTGCACAGCTTTTGCCTTTCTAGAAGTGAAAGAAGAGAATATGCTTCAGTACAAAGCAGTTCCACATTGTACAGGGATTAAAAAACATTTTAGATTGGCATATTTTGAGTCCAGTGTATATTTTGCATGAAGAAAAATGACTACAAAAGATTATGTTCATTAATGATGTAACAGAGGGGTTCTAGGTAACTCAAAGGCAGGTGAAAATAGTTATTTTTTTTGTTGGTATTTTTGAAAGAATAGCAGTTCAGGATTTAGAAACCACCAAGGAAATTAAAATGTAGGCATTCAAGGTCCCAGTGTGGCCTTAGGAAGCTGACTACAACAATATTCTGTGTAATCCATGTGAGGTAACCTAACTCTGCTCCAGGAACTGTGAGCTGACCTGACACCTCCCTTTCCTGCCTAATTGCTATGATTAATTTTTGCACTTGCAACACAATACTTGGGTCTGTACTATAACAGGGACCCAAAGGTCTCAAAGCTGTTCAATCCCTGAATAACTAAAGGAATTTATGAGTGACCTGAAGGCACTGAACGACCCTTATGAATAGTAACTGGCTGTTTATGTTGAATGTGAGTTGTTTCTGGATTTCTGATGGTATATGTATGGTGTGTGAATTCTTTCTGTGGTATAAGGGTAATATCTAATGACAGAAAATTGCTTATTTTGGACCATTTTGAACCTGTTTTTCACATTAAGGAGAAGAAAACCACACATCTGCTAAGTCAAGGGCCAGACATGGCATTTCTTTTTTTTCTTTTTATTAAGGTATCATTGATATACATGCATATGAAGGTTTCTCTTATGAAGAAAAACAATGTGGTTATTATATTCACCCTTATTACCGAGTCCCCCACCATACCCCATGCAATCACTGTCCATCAGTGTAGTAAGATGCTACAGAGTCCCTGTTTGTCTTCTCTGAGCTACACTGTCTTCCCCATGTCATGTGCAACAGTCATGATACCCCACAATTCCCTTCTTTATCCCTCCCCACCCCTCCCCTTTGGTAACCACCGGTCCCTTCTTGGAGTCTGTGAGTCTGCTGCTATTTTGTTACTTCAGAGTTCCTTCATTGTTATAATCTACAAATGAGGGAAATCATTTGGGTATTTGTCTTTCTCTGCCTGACTTATTTCACTGAGCATAATACCCTCTAGCTCCATCCATGTTGTTGCAAATGGTAGGATTTGCTTCTTTCTTATGGCTGAATACTGTTCCATTGTGTATATGTACCACCTCTTCTTTATCCATTCACCTACTGATGGACACTTAGGTTGCTTCCATATCTTGGCTGTTGTAAATAGTGCTGCGATAGACATAGGGGTGCATATGTCTTTTTGAATCTGAGAAGTTGTTTTCTTTGGGTAAATTCCTAGGAGTGGGATTCCTGGGTCAAATGGTATTTCTATTTTTGGTTTTTGAGGAACCCCCATATTGCTTTCCACAATGGTTGAACTAGTTTACATCCCCACCAGCAGTGTAGGAGGGTTCCCCTTTCTCTGCATCCTTGCCAGCATTTGTTGTTCCTAGTTCTTTCTGTGTTGGCCATCCTAACTGGTGTGAGGTGATATCTCATTGTGGTTTTAATTTGCATTTCCCTGATAATTAGCAATATGGAACATCTTTTCATGTGTCTGTTGGCCATCTGAATTTCTTCTTTGGAGAAGTGTCTGTTCAGATCCTGCTCTCATTTTTTAATAGGGTTATTTGCTTTTTGGATGTTGAGGCGTGTGAGTTCTTTATATATTTTGGATGTTAACCCCTTATTGGATAAGTCATTTATGAATATATTCTCCCATGCTGTAGGATGCCTTTTTGTTCTGCTGATGGTGTCCTTTGCTGCAGAGAAGCTTTGCAGTTGATGTAGTCCCATTTGTTTATTTTTGCTTTTGTTTCCCTTACCCAAGATGTGTTCAGGAAAACGTTGCTCATGTTTATATTCAAGAGATTTTTGCCTATGTTTTCTTCTAAGAGTTTTATGGTTTCATGACTTACATTGAGGTCTTTGATCCATTTTGAGTTTACTTTTGTGTATGGGGTTAGACAATGATCCAGTTTCATTCTCTTGCATGTAGCTGTCCGGTTTTGCCAACACCAGCTGTTGAAGAGGCTGTCATTTCCCCACTGTATATCCATTGCTCCTTTATCTTATATTAATTGACCATATATGCTTGGGTTTATATCTGGGCTCTCTAGTTTGTTCCATTGGTCTTGTCTTGATTACTGTAGCTTTGTAGAAGTGCTTGAAGTTGGGGAACCTAATCCCCCAGACATGGCATTTCAATGCAGTCTGGTCCCAGGGAGCGATGGTGACCCAGCTCACACCTCCAGTCTGGGGCCTGAGGTATAGTGATGGCTGATGGCTGGGCCGCACACAATGAGTTCTCCTGGGGCCCACGTCAGTGCTGGGACAGGGCACTGCACCACCAAGGGGAGGGGGTCTTCTGGAGGAGAATGCAACTGAGCAGATAAATGCCACACCCACCTGCTGGTGACCATGGGCAGACTACGTTTGGGGACACTTGGACATTTCAGGTAGAAGGGCAGATATTTGGGTAAATCAGCAGCATAGAGACAGAGATATAACATAAATATATCCCCCACCCATAAACAACCTTTCAAATAACCATTCTTCCTCTCTTCCTTTCTCTCTGACTCCTTCCCCTTTCTCTCAATCTCTGATATATACACATACCAGAAACCTAGAGAAATTTCTGCTAAATATCTGGTAATGGGCATAGAATGGAGGGAAAAAACCCAAAAATGACCAAATAATGACAGTATTCTGGAAAGAATGAAACATAGCTGTAAGTCCACATAAACTTCCAGGTAAATCCTGCACTGTAAGCATCATCACTGAGGGCACAGGCAGTAAATGGAACTGGATTGATGGGGCTTTGGGATGTCCTATTCTTCCTGGTCTCTGTGAACCAGCAGCCTTAGGATCCCAACATTTAAGACCCCCTCATTTGACTCTAACACGGCTGCCACACAAAGCAGAGACCCCAGCATGGGAAGGCTTCCGCTGGCGATCCCCCGTGTCATGAAGAATGTGCAGGTGGGCTGTGCCATGCTCTGTAAGATGGCGTCTGCCAGGGTTAACAGCAGAGTATCTCCCTCCCAAACCATAGCAGAAAATCAGAAAGAAAGAAAAAACAAAACCTCCTTTCCCACCCCCCTACTCCACCCGATACCAAATTGTACTGACATAGTTTTCTTTTTCTTTCCTTCCACTTTGGACCAGAGGTTGTTTTATCAGTTTGGAATACAACCAAGCGTGACTTCTGTTTGGCAGTGCTCAATAACTTGCACACCTAGATCTCCCTATGAATGCAAGGAACACAGAAAAAGTATGAGGGCTATACTTTTTTTTGGTTAATTTTTGAAATGGTTGCATTCTTCTGAAAAGGGTTATTAGAATAAACAAATTCAATGAATGAAGTGAGTAGATGACTAAGTGAAGAAAATCACATCAGTGAAACAGAAAGAAAACTTGAAGATTTTTTTAGAAAACCAAAAGGAAAAAGGTAAAGGGATGAAAATATACGAGAGAAAATAATAGTTATGAAGGACATTTATCAGAGATGCAATCAATGGAAGGATAATAAGCTTGTTGATAAAACAGAACAAATTTGATTTAAATAATAAAACACTGAAGAAAATTTTCTTAACCTGTGGGAAGACTTCAGTGAAAATGTTTAAAATGATCTGGGTGAAATTAACAAAGACCCACTCCTAGAGAACATACTGAAAATTTTAAACACTAAAGACAAAGAAAAAAATATCTTATAAGCATTTAGGAAAAAAGCCATAAAGCCATAAAGATATCACAGATATGCCTTTAAAACAGTAAATACCGGAAGAGAATTTGTTCCTATACTGAGAACTTTGAAGGGAAATATGGCAACCCAAGAGGCAAAAACTGATCATTGTTCCCCAGTGTTCACTCTTCCCTTCCTCCTTTTTGAAAGAAACCTTCGGTTTCAGCTGGACACCTGGCCTCCCAGCAGATGTTGCATTCCACAGCCTTGCTCCCACTTGAGTTCCATATGACAGTGCAGGCCAGTGGGATGGGGGCAGAAGGAATGTGCCAGGCCATCTTCTCATAGAGCCCTGCTTGGTTGGGCTCTCTCGTTCCTTCCCTCAGATTGGAATGTCAGCCTGTGCCGTCAGGAGATGGTCAACACCTGAGTTGCTGGGGCTGTACACTGAAGGTGCCTGGGTTTCTGAGAGATCCTGGGCCATGGAGCTGCCTAGAAAGTCCTGATTACTTCCTTTGGACTGTTACATGTAAGAGAAATATTCTGCCTTGCCTGAACACATAATGCCTTGTTATGGCAATGTAGCCTATGCACTAACAGAAAGGCCCAAGCCTGGTGCCTATAGGTGAGCTGTCAATAATGAATGTTGTCGAAGGAAGACTCTCCTATAAAATGGAGTGACCCAATAGCCTTTTGACATATGATTCCACAGCAATTGGGTATCTATAACAAAAATAGAAATGTCAACCTAAACCTCATACCTTACATAAAAATTAACTCTAAATGGATCACAGACATAAACGTAAAATGTGAAACTATGAAACTTTAAGAGTAAATAAAAGAAAATCTTTGGAATCTAGAACTAAGCAAAGAGTTTATTGATATCATACCGAAAAATGCACATCCATAAAAGGAAAAATGGGCAAATTGGACCTCATCAAAATTAAAAACTTTTTCTCTGAGGAAGCCCACATGATGAGAGGGAAAAGACAAGTTACACACTGAGAGAAAGTGTTTGCAAGTCATATATCTGACAAAGGATTGTTATCTAGTATATATAAAGAACTCTCAAAACTCTGTAGTAAAAAACCAAAACAATCCAATTAGAAAAAAGGCAAAATACATGAAAATATATTTCATCAAAGTTGATAGACAGATGGGAAATAAGCCCATAAAAAGATGTTCGTCGTTAGCCATCAGAGAAATGCAAATTAAAACTGCAGTGAAGTATTACCACACATTTATCAGAATAAAATAAAATAAGTGACAATGTCAAATATTGGCAAGGAGTGAAAACATTGGATCACTCTTGCCTTGTTGATGGGAATGTGAAATGGTACAATCACTCCGGGAAACAGATTGGCAGTTCCTTAAGAAACTAAAGACGTCACTACCTATGACCTAGCAATGGTACTCTCAGGCAGTTATTTCAGAGGAGTATGGACTTACATTCACACAAAAACCTGTACCCAATTCAGAGCAGTTTTACTTAAAACAGCCAAAAACTGGAAACAGCTTTGATGTCCTTTAATAGGTGAATGGCTAAACAAGGGATGGTACATCCATAACACAGAACTGAGCTCAGCGATGAAAAGGAACAAATGATTAGTACACCAAAAAACTTGGATGAATCTTCAGGGCGTTACGTTGAGTGAAGCCAGTCCCTCAAAGTTATATGATTCCATTTATTACAGCAGTTTTGAAATATGGACACTTCAGAAATAGCAGATTAGTGGTTGCCAGGAGCAGGGGGCGCGGTATAGGAGGGAGATGGGTGTGATTGTAAAGTGACAACACTACAGATCTTTGGCAAAATGGAGCTTTCCAGTATTTTGATTGTTGTGGTAACATTGTATGGCGTGTGCACATGCATACACACAGAGGCACAAGTAAAACTGAACAATCCTGAGTAAGATTGGTGGATTCTATCAGTATAAAAATCCTGGTTGTGATGTACTATCATTTTACAAAATGTTACCATTGAGGAAACTCAGTAATGGTACACGAATTACTCTGTTATTTATAACAGCTGTGCTATTTGTCACAGCTGCACGTGGCCTTATAATTTATCTCAATAAAAATTTCACTTAAAAAGTTCAGCAACTCAAGGAAACAGTCAACCACCTTTCCTATGTAAACAAGTCAAAAACATTTTCTGGAACAATGAAAACCAAAATGCAATGAAGAACTTTAGTTGGAAAGGACTGAAAGTGGTCTATGGAATTACAGATAGTTACAAATATGAGATTTATTTACAAGGATATTTTAAAGAGATAATCTACACTTCATAAAATGTGGCATTTACATACCCAAGTGAAATTTATAAAGATTGTGATGAATGGTGGAGGCGTGTAAGAGTTCCAAGTTTCTTATCTTCTATAAAGGCAAAAAATATTGCTTTGTTTTTGATGTTGATAATTAAATGCATGTTTAAGAATTATTTTGGAAAACTTGGTTGCCATCATAAGAATTAAAAACAGAATGTCTAACTTTAGAATCATCATAGAAGACAAATGTTTATAAAGTCTATAAAAAACACAAAACAAACAAATAAAAAACACTAAGAAACAACATAAAAGTAAGTGTAAAGTAAGAAAGATGATATAAGTAAGATCAAATTGGTTATAAGAAATCCAAAAGGAGGTACACTTATTAAAAGATTTGTGATCTGGAATTAATTTAGGGACCATATTTAATCTGTCTTTAAAAAGTCTAGAAGCATAGGAACTTGAAATGCTGCATTAGGGCTGGGATGTCTGGAAGCCTGAGCTGGGCACAGGAATAATGTTGGCTTAGTCCACATGTTGTAGTGTCAGGAATTGGTGGTAACCCAAGAGATAAAGATCTAGTATAAGCAATTAAAACAGAAATGCAGGCAGAGTCCAAACAAAGTGCTGTTCAAAGAAGCTGGATATTGAGATAGTCTGCAGTCACAAGTCACCAGGACAGATGTCACTGTTGCCTGATGAGTGTGAGGGGATTCAGCATGAAGGTTACAATGTGGAATCTGGAAATATTTCCCAAACTATTGTGTCACAGTGGTATTTTTTTTTAAACCTTTTGCTTTGCTGTAATTGGGAAAGAGTTGTTTAAAGTGTAAGGCCAAATAAAAGATGCTGTCTATAGGATACCTGTGAAAAACTGATGGGGACGAAGTATCCTTTCAAGGGAACTAAAGGGTAAGCAGAAGGAACTCTGGGGGCTGGAAGTTGGGAGCATTCTCCAGAGAGCTGGCTATGCCCTTCGCTGACCTCACCTCGGCTTTCTCGGACACTTTCTAATCAGGCCTCTGACCCTTGCTGCCTCACTGAACTGCTGTTACCAAGCCATTTTGGGCTGTGTGAAGCCAATTATGGCCATTTATCAGTTTTCATCTTGCCTGACTTTTCAGGCACTGGCTAGCTGCTCACTGTGCTGAGACGCTGCCTGCACTTGGCTTCCCGTCCCACCCTCGTGGTCTCACTTGCTGGTTCCTCCCCATCTCATCCACTTCTGCATTGCAGCAGCCCAGGGTTCAGTCCTTGCACTTCTTGAAATAATTTAAAAAATTACTATCTATATTCACTTCTTGGTAGAACTCATTCTATCCCACAGTTTTAAATCCCAGTTATATGCTGATGAAAAGCAGAGAGCCATTGGGTCCTTATTTGAGCAGCTGCTGGGGAAGCTAAAGGAGAGCTTTCCATCACATTTTTTGGTCTCAAAGCCTGGATGAATGACACCACCCAGGTCAGGGGCTCTCAACATTGGCACTATTGGCATTTAAGACTGTGTTGCTCTCCACCGTGGGCTTTTCCCGAGCAGTGTAAGATGGTTAGCAACATCCTTGGCCTCAGATGTAGTAGATACCAGAGTAGATACCAGTAGCACCCCACCTCTGCCCTGCCAGCCAAGTTGTGACAATCAGAAGTGTCTCCAGACATTGCCAAATGTCTCCTTCAAAATTACCCTGGTTGAGAGCCATACATAATGAAAGAGGAAGGCTAGAAATAATCCCAGAAAAGCATAGGTGTGAGTACTCAAGACATTGGGTCAATTTACAAATTAAACATGAACATTAAACCTAGAGAAACAGGAGGATACTGGGCTAGGGTTGCTAACTTCTGACTGCAAATAAATATTTTGTGTCTAATTGGTGCCAAACACTCTTTAATGCGCAATGGAAGGTCCCCAAGGGCCAAGTTGACTGCTTATTTTGTATAAAATTTCTATATTTATGAAGGGAGGGCATGAGTTAAGAGGTTGGTAAAAGAAGTCAAAATTCTAGATGTTCATTTGCTTGATTGCTGACTGTCTTTATAGTATTCTTTTTCCATTTAATGTTGCCAAGTGAGTATTCCTTATGGACTCATAAATACATAAGCTCAGGACTCTTTTTAGTTCAGCAGCTATTTCTCTGGGGACAATCAACATGGCCAATCAGATCAGCTATCAATGCATCAATCACAAAATGGTCAATTCAGGTCAAATTGTGCAGAATCTGATGGGTCACTCACTGTCATAATAGCTGAGCAAATGAATTTGAGGGTTGAAGATGAAATCTACAGAGTCACTTAGATTAAGCGTCCCTCTTCTTTCTTCTCTCCCTATAGCCTCTGTTAATTTCTTTTCCCCTTCTTTATAATAATATTCTTTTGATGGATTCAGAGAAAAAGACAAAGAGTAGAATAGAGTGGTTAATATGGGGAGAGGGCAATATGTTTTTAGCAGAAGTTGAGGAGGAATTATAGTGTGTTAAGCAAGCAAAACCCTAATATCTCCATACAGTCACTGGTGTATTATGAAGTGACTTCTTTCTGGATTAGAACGAGATGACAAATTCATACTGCTCTGAATATTTGTATTTTGTAAATCTTTTATTTGTCAGCCTGTGGTCTTATTATAGATTTATTTTTCATGTGCTTAGACTAACTGCTAAAGCAATCTGAATAATGATGGGATTTGTCTAGAGTGTCTGTGCCTTGTTTTACAGCATTTCTTAGAATTAAAATCCAGAAAATACCTGCATTTTGCAGTTTTTATTGGACCAGTAATCACTTTTATCTGAATTTTCAAGTACCAAAATTCAACAGTATTAATTTGATTTTGCTTATGCACATTCAGATGGTTTTTAAATAAGAGGCAAGGTGGAAAAATGAATGTAATGCTAAATTTATTACGATGACATTAGAGGAGAATGTTGAAAAGGAAGCAGGAAGTTTGAAAAAGTCTTGATTATATTTCCATAAATATTTGTTCAGAAGATGCAGCAAATTCCAATATGCAAAAGCTATTAAAATAAACTTTTTCTTTTTTTTTCTTCCCCAGGAGTTTTGCAGAATTTCTAACTACATTTTCCCTTCTCAGTAGTATAAATTTGCATGTAATGAGGCTACATATTTAATAATTATGTAGAAGTAGAAAACTAAAGGCAAGGTTTTATGCTGTGGACCATAGATTTTGCATAACTGATAGAATTAGGAGCATGATGGAATTAGTGTATGAACCCCATGTATTACACTGATGATTCCTGAAGGAAGTGGTCCAAATGTCACAAAATCTTATGAAAGTTGAGGAGAATATATTTCAGTTCATAAGATAAAAGTGAACCTTGGTGTGCATTTGTATTTATTTTGCCTCAGAGAACTAAATGGTGTTCTCAAAAACAGATTGAGAATCTGGTTTACTAACCAAATTCCTAACAAGTGCAACAAAACAAGTTCAATACCTGACCCAGAAGAAAGGAAACATAGTTCAAGCAAATTGGGTCCAGCTCCTGTGAACTTTCTTATTCTTTCCCTCAGTGAGAATCCACTAGTTAAGAAATGTTCCTGAGATGACCACTGGGTATTTTCTCTGACTGAGGAACGTCTTTGTGGAGTGCAAAACTTACTGTAGTGGGAAGACCCCAAGTTGAAACTCTCCCCACGTGCTGTGGAATCTCGAATTTGTTCTTAGGACAGTCACTGGACCTTGGGATCCTTGCCTGCAAAATAAGGTGGTTGAAATAGAAATCCTCCGCGGTCCTTCCTGGCATCCCATGCCGACTACTCTTTAAGTCTTTAAGTGGGATGATTCTGGTAAATTAGGACGACTTCCTAGGGCACTGTGTTGCTTTAGATCTTTTGGTCTAAATCTCAAACCAAAAAGATGTAACTCTTTTTGCTTTAGAGCTTTATTCTTTTGGTGAACTTATATATTTTTGCCCCAAATTAATTTCTTCTTTTGTAGGTTCCTTTTGCCACCTAAAAACTCTAAATTCTCTGTTTTTTTTTCCCTTAAGTCCCCTCATCCTTGAATTTTTCAGAAATTGTTAGGACTATCATTTTTTAATCCAAGTTTAGGAGAGGAGCATGAACTAGCTGAGTAATTAACATTCAGTAGAAAATCTACATCTTTTGATATATCTGTTGCTACGTTTTGTTGCTAAAGAGATAAACGTTTGTGGCAAATTGTGAGAGTCAGGACTTTGGCAAAAGACAGATTTTTGCAGAGTCTGAAAAAAGCTGCTTGTGTCTAGCTCTGAATCCAAGGCTCTGATTGAATGAATGAAGGAAAATAAAATTGACTTTTCTATTTATTCATTCTGTTTCATCTCTGAGCTTTGCCTGGGTCAGGACAGCTTACGCTTGAGCTACCACCTCCAACCTTGATGTGCTCAACTTTTTCTCTGTGTCTTAAACTCATAAAATTCTATGTAGTTCACAGAACCTTATTCAACCAACTGGATGAAATTTGGTGCATTCTAATACCCTTTACCCTTCCACTCCTCTTCAACCCTTGGTTTTGATACTGGAATAGAATAAAAGAAGGAATAATATACTTATTTTGCTTTGAAGAATTTCATTCATCCCAATGCTTCTGAAAGGTTAAAAACCACTCTCATGCCTATTCTGCTTGAAATATAGTCTCACTAAAGCTGAGGCAAACATCCTTGAATGTTTTAATTCAATTTTCAAAACGTGTGTTCTCCAAAATGAATTACCCAAACTCCATATTTTCACTTTAGTCAGTTTGAATCTGCATATATCCTGGAGTATGATTTTCATGCAGTCGTTAACTAGACAGTGCCGGGCAGGATGTGAATAAATAATAACTGTCTGGTGTGACTGTGGCATGAGGGATGCTGAGGGTTCTCAGTGGATTAGTGCTGAGAAAAAAAAGACTTTTAATTTTCAACTGTAAGTAAGAAGGCACTTTTCTCTGTAAAATAATGTTAACTACCCCATGTCACAGTTCCCACCAGCTCTGCCACCCCCTTCTCTGTCCTCTGCCAATTACCACAGTCTGACTTGGTGGAGGGAACATAGACACACAAGTGTTACATTATCCTGTTAGGGGGGCAGTCAGCTTCAGCTAGATCTGCTCATGCTCAGAATTGCCCAAGGGAATAAGAGGGGAGCAGGGACTTCTGCAGACCCATACACAGAGTGCAGCAATCAGGCACACAGGGAATATGGGCACATGCAAAACCCCAGGCCAAGCACCAGGCTCCCTGAATCAAGAAGTGGATACTCCAGAAAGACCACAGAAAGTGGGATCAGTCCGCGGTCACACTGGAGACATTTCATAGGCTTTTTCCTGAGAGAACTGGAGACAAATGTCATCACCGGCTGAACATTCTGTAGGATGCATCAACTGTAATTCAGTAGGGTGCCTTTTCTACCACCCTGATTTCTGAATATGAATTCAGTTATTCTCAACAAATTGGTGTTGCCTCAAAATCCCTTGTAAACCCCCTAGCATGCACTGCTGCAACAGATAACAGCCCACACTTAGGTAGCATAACATACTGAAAGTCTGTCACTCACATAGGGGTCACTCACGTAGGTGTTCCTGTCCAGCAGGGAGCTGTCCTGCCCCTGGGTCTCATACTCTCCATAATGAAATGTGGACAGGGACGCAGTGTGTTCCCTGCACCACCTGGTCCAGGCTCAGAAAGCAGACCAGAGCTAAGCACATCTATTTTTCTAGGGCTTGGCTTCGGGAAGGCCTGTGTCTTAGTCTGTTTGGGCTGCTATATCAAAATACCAGAGACGGGGTGGCTTATAAAATGGCAGAAATTTATTTCGCACAGTTCTGGGGGTGGGAAGTCCAAGATCAGGTTGCCAGCATGGTGGTGTGAGGGCCCTCTTCCCCGCACAGGCTTCTTGTTGTATCCTCAAGGGGCAGAAGGGGCAAGCATGCTTTCTGGGCCCATTTTTTAATGAATTAATTAAAATATTATCGATATAATATTGGTTTCAGTTGTACACCATAGTGATTTCATAATTACATACAGTACTAAATGTTCACATATCTCATCATACAAAGAAATCACACCGTTATTGGCTGTATTTCCTGTGCCGTACTTCCATCCCCATGACTAGTTCATTTTACAATTGGAAGTTTGTACTTTATTCTGGTGCCTCTTTCATAAGGGCATTAATCTCAGTCTTGAAGGCTTTCTTTCCTTAAGAAAGAGCCAGAAGAGAGTCCTTTGTTCTTTTCTCTCTCTGGACTGTTGTAGCTGGATATGATGCCAGTAACTACTGCCGGGTAAGGATAAAGTCACTTCTGAGGGTGGAAAAGGGAGAAATATGAGGCCGCCAGATACCTGACGTTATTGTCAAGCTGCTGAGGAAGCCTGGAAGCCTCCTAACTTCTGAGCTTCTTTTTTGAAATGGAAAAATTAGCAAAAGAACCTTACTGATGTTGCTGCCCTGTGTCGGGTGTCTGTTAATTCTCATCAAAGGAGCCATTCCAATAGCAACTCCTTTTCTGTGGTGGTGAGTAGAAGTAAAATTTCATTACTTAATTTTTGTTTGCAATCACTGCATGTAAGGCACTTGGTGAGGCTCTGTGTGGCTGTGTGGTCATGAAAAGGCAGAATTTTTTGTCCTTACTGAATTTGCGGCACAATACGGGATGAGCAATATGGGATGGAAAGTTGCTGAGAATGCTTGTGTTTCCAAGAGCTCTCTGGTGCTGATTATTTCCTGTGAGCAACTGTTTTGTATATTTTGATCTCTATTTTCAAGTGTGTCCTTTTGGTTCATTACAAAGATTTATCTATTTGCAATTATATGAAAATCCATAGTAGAAATAGAGCTGAAACGAGTCTAGGGGCTTTTGTCAGTTTTCAAAATATCATTGACCAGGAATGTCTTGATATTTGCACGCAAAAAACGTGTTTGCTGTTTACAAACTCAGAACAGAGCCCATGATCATTGTGTATGTGGAATTACTTCATTGTTTGTTGAAGTAGCTGCTTAAATGGAAATAGTTCATTTTGCATTCACTTTTCTTTGCTGTAAAGAAAAGTCTTTTGGAGGTAAATTGGTACAATTCCATTTTGTCTCCCTTCCTTACTCTGCTGGGAGCTGATCAGCCTTTACTGTGTCTTGTGGCCATGAGCACGTCCTGGAAGCGGACATCTACCTGTGATGCACATTGCAGTACATGTGGAAGGTGCTCTCTGGAGTCTTCCTGGGCTAATCCCTGTGGACTTGGACAGCAGGAAGCTCCACACCTGTGGCTGGCGTTCTTTAGAAAGGGACGTAAAGTGAGCAGTGATTGCATAGTCTCCCTCGCTTCCTGGTGAAAAGTTTGCTTTCAGAGTTAATTCAGCCTTGATCTATTGCTGCATGACCCACAGCAGTCAATTTAATGATAATGGAAAAATGCTCTGGGTTCACTAACAGCCTTTTGGAACATTCCCAGGTTAAAAAACCAGTGCTTTCTTATTATTTAACCTACAAAATGACCCTTCTACCATTTAGAAATCGTATAGAACAATATGATGAAGTTTATTCCGGTTCAGAACTTGATAACAATTCTGCCCTTCTGTAGTAAGAATTTCCTTGTGGAACTTCAGCCATGTGTGTTTTTTGTATGGGCTTTAGGAGCACTTAGAGTACTTTGTTGGAGAAAACGGTCAGTTAGTCTCGGTTGCAGCAGTTCGGTCCATCACTCCAGAGCCGCGACACAGGTTCTAACAGGACGCGGCTGTTGCCACTGTCCTCGACGACATGAGAGCGCTCTTTATCCTGTGGTCTTTCAACTCATCGGTGTATCTTTCGACTTTGGCATAAAATTAAAGCATTCCCAGGGTTTATTTTTAGAGACTCTTTTTTTCTTTTACAGTGTGTGGGAACTGAACAAATACTTATTAGTTTTGCCTTTGCCATTGATGCTTTTCTTGAGCCAAATATAAGAGTAATTCTGTGTTTTAGTTTTACCTGCTTGTGTTTTCGACAGGACACTTGTGAAGACTAAGGAATTTCCTAAAGAATAAAATTGAATAGTGGAGTGTGGGTCTCATCCATTCATTCAATATTTATTGGGGACCCACTGTATTCCAGACACTCTGCTAGGTGCTGGAGGACACAGAGGCGAGCAAAAGCAAGCATGGTCTGGGGCCATGAACACTTACTACAGACTCACAGGGAAAAGGATGTCTCTGAAAAACATCAGCCTAATAAGCTATGGTTCTCAGGAAACAGAATAAGTTAATTAATGAGCTAGAATTATCCTAGGAGAAAAGGTTACAAAACAATCCAGTGAAGAGTTGGAATAGTTAGGTTGGGGTCAATCAGATAATCTGTGATTTATCTATTCTCATCACGTCTCTCAGTCAACGAAAATGACTGAACAACAGGTACCTTCCAGGCACCTGGGATCTGTTGGGGGTGCAGAGATGCACAAGACACAGCCCTTGCACTGGGTTCATTGGCAGTTTAGAGAGAAAACAAAGCAAACTAGTAATCACAAGGCTATATGATGGGAGCTGCAGCTGACAGATGTAGCCTAAGCTCAAGAGATTCATAAGTGTGGCCAGCTAGGTCCACCTCAGTGGGTGACATGAGATTTTTCTGGGAAAAAAGAATGTTTGAACTCAGTCTTGAAGCATGAGGGAAAAGACCCTTCAGGCAGAGGAAATAGCATATGGAAGGTCCAGAGAACCTTGGGAGAATATGACATGGTTGGGGGAAATTCCAGAATTTTGTACTAAAGAGATTAGCAAAGGAAGTTCTGTGTTGAAGAATAAAAATCTAGGGCTGGGCTTGTAGCCAGGCCCAGATCACAAAAGGGACGTAATGAAAGGAAATAGTAATGGTTCCCCCAAATGGTGTGGAGAGGCAAGGAGGAGATTTTACGCAACAATGAGATGCAATCGCCTTCAGAAAGGCCTGGAAAGGCCCGAGAAAGGGAGGATGGAAGGAACGCTGGGATTGGAGGCCGGGAAGTGCGGCAGGAGTGATCAGGGGAGATGTGTCCAGGTGAGATGCCCAGGCATTAAACTAACTTCAGAGATGATGGCTAGATAGCAGAGACCAGAGAGAGTCCAGGAGTCCTGGCTAAGAAGGATGGAAGGTGGTGAGGGGCAGGGCAGGGCCTTTTCCTGAACTAGGAGTTAGGGAGGCAACTGGGTGAGGCCCTCAGTTTTATACACACCGAGGGGGACATTTACAGGTGTGAGGTACCTTAAGTTTGTTGCATATAAAAGTGGTCCAGGGGTAAAGATATGTATTTCAGAGAGTGTTTAATGCTGGCTTAATGCTCTGTTCTCCTGGTTTTGAACTTCATACTAATTTATCTTTGAGCTTGTGTCAGTGAGGTCTGATGGGACAACGGAACGTGGGCAAGGTGAGGCGGCCCCAGCAATGTGTGAGCGCCCCACGGGTCCTCTTTGCCCCCCGTGTGCCGGCCATTCGTGACACTCCCAGCACAGGATTCCGGTGGACCAAGGAGGAGGTCAGCGGAGCTGCTGAACCCAGAGGCCACTCTTTCCGTTCAAAGCAGAACTTGCCTCCGATGCAGGAAGAAGGCCATGGTGTTCCAAGAAACAGGAATGACCTTACACTTTCCCACTGTAAAAGATGGCACAGAAGGGAAGGGAAAGACAGGGAAACTGAGAGATCCTTTTCCTCTAACTCCTTACTCATTGGCAAGACAAAGGTAGAGAATGTTGGTAGAAATTGCGACTATCAAAAAGCAAAATAAAAACGAATTAATTTTGTGCAGTGTTTCCACTGTTCTGGTAATACATGTACATGCATGTATAAGCTATGAAATATGAATTATGAGATTTTGATGACACTGCATACCAGGTAAATGCTCCTCAATTCCTATTTATAACTTACATTGCATAATATAAAGATGATAAAATTCATTCAATAACAAAATTTTAATGTTTGAAAAATTTAGAGTGACATTAAATGGTAAATAAGTGAAATGAATCATGCCAGCTAAAGAGGGAGAATGTGAAAGAAAAGACAAACTTCCTCTTTTATAACCTTAATAGCACCTAGTCCTGCTTTTTGGGCTCTACAGGGGGCTGGAACAAGGGCTCCCGAGTCCAGCACAGAGGCGGTGTTTGACACCATCATGTCGGAGATTACACAGTCAGGCTACAATGTAAAAAGAATATGGGACCAAGAACCTGAACAGTCGGGGAAGAGCAGAGAAGAAGGTGCCCTTGGAGGAGCCCAGGGCCACAGCCAGAGAGTAGGAGAGTCAGGAGGGAAAGGTGGGGTGGAGACCAGGGAGCAGTCCCTGATGCAGGTGATCAGACCCACCAGGGAGTCAAGGCACCAGGACCTACGGGTCTGGCAAAGGGCGGACCGCGGGCCTCTGCCTTAGATGTGTAGGTGGCCAGCAGCCAAACCAGCCACATCACAGTATTTCCGCCGGGTGCATAGGTGGCTCCTGGAGGGGCCCACCGCCTCTGGTCCTGGCTGGTCCTATAGGCGCCTGTGTCCCACACCCAGGTGGCTGACCCCTCTTTGAGCTCCTGCAGGCCTGCTCCGATGTCTGGCTGTGGAGGGCAGAGCAGCCCCAGCGTCCAGCGGATGGATGGCCCTGACCTGGATCAACACTCAGTTCTACTTTCCAAGAGTCGCAAGCATCTCATGGGCTGGCAGAGAGCAACTCCAGTTGGCTGCTGAGGAGCGGGCTAGAGAATCTGCAGAATGAAAATGCCCCGTTCTCTCTGGAAGCGGGGAAGTCGGTCTCCATTTCCCATGACCACAGCCCCAAATCACAGCAGAAGGGTGACCCCCCAAGCTGTCAAGGGACTACTTCCTCTGCTTGGGGACGCACTTGCACCCAGACTGGGGCTGTGCGAAGGGCTTCTGCTGAGTTCTGGGGTGGCCACTGCCTGGCCCGGATGTCAGATGCCATGGTGGGGGGCGTCCCCTGAAATGGGAGGCCCAAAACTAGGCCTCGGGAAGTGTGGAGACAGCAAGAGGAAGACCGGGCGTGACTGTCCCATGGGCTCTACTTACTAAATACAAATTCAAAGATATAACTGTAAAGAATTTGAAGAAAATACAGAGCATTAAAGCCAGGGCTTGGGGGGTCTTCTGAATGAGCAGACTGTGAGCGCTGGCGGGCAGGAGCTGGGGAAGCCAGCCCCAGTGAGGCAGCAACCCTCCCTCACTGACCTTCCTTTCATTTCAGAGCCCAGCATGGCAGTTGTTTACCTGTCTGTTAAATTCTCTTTATCTAAGAAAAAGCACAGCCTAGAAACATTCTTCTGTTTATTGTTTCTTTTTCTCTGTTTTTCTTTTATTTGTGGAAAGGCTCACTGGGCCCAGGTGCATGGTAAATGTACTTGAGAATCATGGACTGAGATCACATCTTGGTGGCATCTGCTGGTGGGTGGTGAGGAGAGTTGAGTCATTATGACACAGGGGTTCTTGATCTAGGGTGATCTTGACCCCCCAGAGGACTTGGGAAGTCTGGAGACATCTTTGTGTTACAGCTGGGGATGAGGGTTGCTGCTGTCATATAATGAGTGGGGACAGGGGTGGTGCTAAGCCTTCTGTAGTACCCAGGACAGCCTCCTACAACAAAGGATCAGCCAGTCCAGAATTCCAGAAGTGGTGAGAAACACCCATGAAAATTATGATGACTTTCCTAGGAATGGTCAGTTGACTGACTTTGTTTTGAATACTTGGATATTATATAAACACAGAACTAACAAGTGGAGACACTTCTGTGGGCTAATAGAATTACAGGGCTAGAAGTAACTTTGAAGATCATCTAGTGGTGGTTTTCTCTTTCAACATCCCCCATTAAGGATGAATTCTTAGTTTCTTGTAACAAACCCCAGAGTGAGAAGAGGGGGACATGGAATTGTTCTTGCTTTTCTGGACAGCTTCAGGGCCACCCTTCTGAAACCCTAGGATTCTGTTCAATACAATTTGAAAAGTATTCATCTAGTTTAATAATTTATCAGTTAACCTAAAAGAAAATGGAATGTAAGAGAGATTAAATGATTTTCCTAGGATCACACAGCTGGCTGGTAACAGCCTGTGGTCTTCCAATTTAATGCTCCTCCAAAAATAACATGTTCTTACCTATTAAACCACTTATTACTGGTCTTTAAAAATATAAATTCATCAGACCACATATGTATGGTCTACTGGAACAGATCATAAAATCATATATAAGTCTTCTAGGGTGCAGTAGTTTCTTCTGAAGCCTTTCTCTTTGGCTTGTAGATGGGTGTCTTCTCATTCCCTCTGTATCTGTCTGCCCAAATTCTTCTTATAAGAATATCAGTTATATTGGATTAAGGACCATTGTAATGACCTCATTTTGAACTTAATTATCTATTCCAATATCCTAGATTCAAATACCATCACAGTCTGAGGTACTCATGGTTAGGACTTCAACATACGGATTTTTTTAATGAAATAATTCAGCCCATACCAATATACAGATATCAATTTTGTGTTTGTTGTGTTGACCTTAAAAGACTGAGTCAGCTGTTTTGCCAGCAAAATGAGTTTAGTCAGTAATAGAAGAGAATTGCAATTCAAGATAAGCAAATAAGTATCTTTGATTATGGCTTGTAGTTCAGCCTCCATCCAAGGGACATAGGATATTAGTGGCATAGCATTAAGATCCGTGGAGGGCCTAACTTTAAAGGGGCACCATTCCTATTGTTTTTTTTAGAGATTGCCCTTTTTAATGGGTTCAGAAGAGGAAGAAGTAAGGAGAGGTTCAGAGCAAAAGGTAAGTTCAGAGGCAGTGTGGGCATGAAGTGGAAGGTACACAGGAAGCTCAGCAGGGCAGACGAAGTCAGTGCAAGGGCTGTGGGGGTGACTGGGTCTGGGCTGTCTTTATCTTCTTTTTATGTGTTTAGTTATCTCAGTGAGTTTAGAAATTATATTCTGCAAAGAAACAATATTAGAGTCTTGAGTGTGCTTAGAAACTTCAAGATACCAATTGAAATAGGCATCCCATTCAGTTTGTTTCATTTTGGAGGTACAGTCTTCTAATGTGGCTCTAAGGAAAGCAAGTGCGGGGGCTCAAAAGCTCTTCATAATGGCCATTGGGGTTCTAACTTATTTTTGGTTAAGTTTGTCCAAATAGTTGAAAATCAGTATGAAGGAGGGACCATCGTTTTTAAACAAAACTGGCCAGGGTCTTCTGAAAGGATGTAGCAGATTGGGACCTCATTACTGAAAACCAGAGGTTCAGAAAACAGGAGTACCCACCAGGAGTGGCAACACCTTCAAAACAAACGAACAAACAACCAGATCCTGAATAAAGTTGGAGAGCTCCAACCAAAAGGAGGTAGCTTGGACCTGAGAGGAGGCTGATCAGACCAAAAGGAAAAACACAACTCATGGAAGTTGAGCGCTAGGGGATCAAGTGAGCACCTGGCACAGTTCTAGGGGTTGTTAGTTCTTCAGAGGTTTGTTGTCTTTGGATCCCACTTCTGACACCATGTGATGTTGCCCTTAAAAAAACAAAAGAGCCAGCTATATTTACCAGCAAAACTAGTTTATTTGGGAATAGTAGAGAACTTGCAATTTGGGACAAGCAACCTGGCAAACTGTAGGCAAGTCTGGAGAACAGAGAAGGGTGCCCTGCTTTTATGGGAGAAAGGAGGAAGCTGGGCGGGACTGTTTCACTGAGTCCTCATTCACTGGGCTGTTGCTGGGCAAGGAGAAATTTTTCCTTCCTCCCGCAGGGGTATGTATGGTACCATACGTACCATCCTGTTTGGGGTCTGAATTGTAGTGTGTAAGAACTTCTTCTTCAGGGCTTCCCACTTCCATTTTAAATGAACTTTCCTTTATTCATTTTCAGTTGAAAAGACACCACTATCCTCAAATATCTTGGCAGAGAGATGCTGATCAACTGTATTATATGAGACTTGCTTTTATTTGTAAAATGGAAGTAAAGTTGCTTACTATTTTTTCACCAGGTCACTGTGAGAGTGATCCACAGAAAGAATTGTAATACCTAATATTGGGAAGTGTTCCAAAGATACTCAATGTGCACTGAGAGCCTTTCATAAAAATCTTTAAATAAATGTTGCACACCAGCAAGTCTGAATTATAATTATATTGTATTATTGTTCCTGCCATGAGCACATTTATGACAAAGTTGGGAGCTCCCCAAGCACTTTCTGCATGCCAGGAATACAAAAAGCTGACCCAAGGAAACAGAGGTAAGGGATTTTAACACTCATTAACCTTTTGAATTTATCAGAAATATGAGCTCTGAGGTTTTATGCCTGCTGCTTTCTGCCTTCAGAAACCTGGGAGCTCGTGTTCAAACCTCACGTTTGAACTTTGGAGAATGGGGTTTCTAGTCTTGTATTTGAATTGTGTAGCTGAGGACTTTCATATAAAATATCTGTATTCGGTGGTAGAATGTGGGGTTTGTTCAGAGCAGGTGTTACTTCCTAACTTTGGGAAGATGGGCAAATCTAGGTTGGGAGAACTCACTACACAAAAGGAAGAAAATTTAGTGGTTAATTTATTTATGTCCTAGAAAAAGAAAGACCCTGTCAAGTTATGATATTGATCTACATGGACAAAAATGACTGTGAAATAGTGACCTTAGTTGGACCTTGGAAGAAGAATTGCTCTCTCTGAAGTGTATCCCCTGTGACTTTCTGTGCCTTTCTTCCCTGTTGTAAGCTCTGGCTTGTGTTTCCTCTTGCCTAGATCACTGCTAAAGCCCAAAGTTCCCTGTCCACCCATCCAGCCAGCAGAGAGAGCCAAGCATATCATTCTCCTACTCGTCTTAGAAACATTTGAGTGGTTCCAATTCTTTAGAGACTTAAGTTTATCTTCTCTGCCAGCTGTTCAAATTCCTCTGCTCTCTAAGCCTTCTTCTCCAGTTCCTACCCTCTTCCCCTGTGAACCTGAGATTTAACGCTATAGGTCTGCTCACTGTTACACTGACACCTTTTCTACTTCCTCTCTTCTGGGCCTCTTTTCAAGTCTTCTATTCTCTGAATACTCTCCTTTCCACCTTGTAACCTATCAGATCCATTTCTTCAGTTCCAGTCTCTCCTCTTCTAGGCCACATATAATTCCATTAGCTGCCATACATTTCACCACCTACTTGAATGTGGATACTGATTTATGTGTTACTAGACTAGATGGAGACCTCACTGGATCTGAAAGGGTGGAAATATATCTCCTTCATGGATCACTTGTTACCCTATGAGACCCAAAAGTGCTTTGTTTGGAGGACACCCTCAACAAATATTAGCTGAATAGAATAAATGGAACCATCTCTAACTACAAATGATGAAAATTGACACAATCTGTAGGGGTTCAGGATGCTGTGGAGTCTGAACTTGTAACCAAACAAAGTGAACTGGGTCTGAGTGAGCCGTGGTGGTGTTGAAAGGCTAGATATTCTCAAGCGGATTTCCAGGTAGGCTGCTCAGTGTGTTACTGATTATGGTAATGAATGAAGTGCTTATATGACTTTCCTATTTCACTTGATGGTTTTGATAGGTGAATGTTTAATATCAGGAATCATAACAAAATAGAACTGGTTTACTCTTGAAAAGAATGGCTTATTCGGGAAATCTTGATCCAGTTGGATATGCGTGTGAAACTCTTATAGCCACACTTCATGATGGGCTATGAATTCTGATGTAATTTCTGCATATTGATTCAAAATGAGTTATTGTTCTAATTGAGTATTTCCTTCCTTCTACAGAACTCATTTATGGCAGATGCCACATAAAATTTCCCAGGATTTCAGAGTTGAATTGGTTCTGTTTAGATAGTATTTTGTGGGTAGAATAACGATGGTACAAAGACTATATTTACCATATTTTAAGATACAGTTTGGCTTTTGTTTTTTTCTCTCAAGACTTTAATTATTTGATAGCCTTAAGAATATATTTCCTTATATTCACAACCTATTTCTCACTGCTCTTTCTAGAATTGTGAATTGATTTATTTGCTCTACTAAGACACTAGTATAATGTTGATCATATTTTCCCTGATGAACGTGTCTTCATCCTTATTTAACCTTTTTCTACTGTTTCTGTGTTGTTTTGTTATACTTAATAGTGTTTCTTCTCTTTTGCTTGATCAGTTTACCAGTGGTTTACCTATTTTGAAATTTCCCCCTAAAAACCAACGTTTGGTTGTGTTGTTTCTCCCTACTGATTTTTTGTTTCTTTTTTATTGATTTTTACATGTATCTCTATGTATCTTCATTACTTCGATCCTGCTCTCTTTAGATTTGTCTGTGGTCTTTTTTCCTAGTTATCTTTATTTATAAAAACTTTTTTATGGCATTATTAAGGTATAATTTACATACTGTGAAATTCGTTGACTGTAAGTGTATTACTGAAAGAATTTTTAAGCATATTTCTAGATTTGTGCAACCATCGCTACAGTTCTAGAACTTTTCCATCACCCCCCACATTTCTCTCAAGCCCTTTGGTGGTTGATCTTTGCTTTCACTTTATGTCCCCTTTGCCTTTTCTTGACATTGTCTATAAATAGAATTATGTAATATGTAGTTTTGTGTCTGGCTTCTTTCACTTAGCATAATAACGTTTTTGAGGTTCATCTGTGCTATACCATGTATCAGTATTTTGTGCTTTTTCACTGATGAATAGTATGAATATAAAATACTTTGTTTATCCCTTCGCTATTGGTGATTATTTGGATGGTTTCCTAATAGCTATTACAGCAATTGCTATTAAGAACATTGGCACACAAGGTTTTGTGTAGACATATTTCCATTTCTTTTGTGTATATTCTTATGAGTGGAATTGGAGTTATACGGTAATGTTCTATTTAGCTATTTAAGAGACCACCAAATGGTTTCCAAAGTGTCTGCACTATTTTACATTCCCATCAGCAAGGAGTAAGGGTTTCATTTTTTCTGCATCCTCACCAACAGTAGGCATTGTCTGTCTTTTTGAACATTGTTATAGTGCATCTATAACAATATTTTCATTATGATTTTAATGTGCATTTCTCTAATGTTTAATGATATGGAGCAACTTTCCTGTGCTTATTAGTCATTTGTCTTTTTTGGTGATTTTCAGGTTCATATTAAACGGAAAGTTTTAGGTTTATTTACTTATTTTTTTTTCTATTCTTTGTTCTTATTCCTGCTTTCTATTGGTCTTTCAGTTTTCACCAAGATCTCTGGAGCCCAGTCCTGGTGAGATTTTATAATGTTATACTGGGGTTGCCATCCCAAGGTCCCTGGGTTGTTTCTTTAATTTTTGGTCATGAGACTATATCAGAGCTTTTCCATCTTCCTAGGCCTGCAGATTGTTCAAATCTGTGTTTTAAGGGAGTGGTCAATATTGTTTCCTTATCTGCCTGCACAGAGCACCATCCAAGCCTCCGGCTTCAGGCCTCACCCCGGCCAGTCAGGCAACCTGAAGAACATCCGCTCCATCTAACCCACAGGAGCCCATCTCTGGCTTCCGTCACCAGCGGGTCAGTGGCTTTGATCAGAAGTACTCTTTTGTTTCTCAATTCTGTGGATATCCTTATTTTTAAAACTGGTTCTGCCCTTTTCTTTTTAATTCTGCATTTTATTTATAATTTCCATGTGTTTGAAAGAAAAGGGTACTCAAAGTGTGAATCCCCCATGCTGTTGTGGCCAGAAGACTTAAAAAATTTCTAATGCCTATTATTCCTTTCAATATTCAGTTAAAGAGCACTTTTCCTGATTTAAGTTTCATTAACACTCTCATTGTCCCCATACCTTAAAAAAAAAGATTAATCTGCATTCTGTCTTATAAAGTCTTTTCTATTCTATTTTCATTACAATTTTGTTTGTGTTTGTTTCTTATCTTTCCAACTAGATTGTGAGTTTTGTAAGTGCAAAGACTCTATATTTTACTTCCTTTATCACTCTACAGTACATAGAATAAAGCTTTGAGTTGAATTAATGTTCTCTATACTTCCATTGAATTGATTATTCTACATAAAGAGCGTGTGTTAATGAACTCTACCAAGGGAAACTGTTTGGTCAGGACATAGCCCCTACATGTGGGGAAATGAACATTTTGGTGTTAGGGGTAAGAAAACCTGGCATGAGTTTTCTTTGATCAAATCCTACTGATGAGATGAATTTGTATGGACTCTTAGAACCATGTAGCATTTGACCGGGAAGGAACTTATGAGGCTTTTATCCTGATTCTCTCTATTAGTTAGGGTGTATGTGGCTGCTAGGAACAGAAACTAAAAAAAAAAAAGTGGCTTAAACAAACAAGGGTTATTTTTCCCCTGTAAGAAGTGGTAAGTAAGGCGAGAGTAGCCAGAGTTGATGTAGCAGTTAAAAGGTGCTGACAAGGACCCAGCTTCCTCTAGTGACACTCTCCTCCACCTTGGTGTCATATTCCTTTCTGAAGATGTTAAAGCTGCTGCCCTATCTCCTGACATTATTGCTGTATTCCAGATAGGAATGAGAAGGAAGGGAAAGGGAGGAAAGGCCCATGTCAACTCTGATCTGATCAGGATAATAAAGCTTTCCAGCAGGGCTACCTGGAGACTTCTATTTTCATATCATTGACCAGAACCGGTCTAGGGAAGGAAGTCTTTTTTAAATGGACTTATTGCTATGAAAAGTTTTGTTAGTAAGGATGAAAGAGAAATCAATAATGAGTAAGAAAATGGCAGTGTGTGTCCAACCCCTAGCACTTATTTTAGAGATACAGACCCCTCTACAGGGATTTTAAAGAGCTTTTTCAACAGATGGTAAGGAGGATGTATTGTGGATGGGAGAGACTGTGGGCAAGGTAGACTCATTAAGCTACTGATGAAGGAATCTAACAAGAAATTGTTCTTAATTAGAGCAGTGGTGATTATGGTTAATAAATAGAGTAGAATTCAAATGACAATTAGCAGTTGGAATAGATAGGATTTGGTGACAGAGTCATTAAACTAGGAACACCCTCAGTTTTATTTCACTGTTAGGGTTTGGCTAGTTAAAAAATTAAAAACCTCTGATTTTTCAGTATTTGGGGAAGATGTGCACTTACATATTTTAAGTGGGAGTGGAAGGAGTAGGTACAAGCCAGCTTCAAATTTCAGGTGTCAGTAAGACAAAGTGTTGTCTGACATTTTAAAATAGGTTATATGATATAAGAGTGTCAGGCGATGTGGAAATTGGCTGGAAATATTGTGAAAACAATCTTCCTTTTTAGGAATTTGGACTTGAAGCACACATAGCAACCAATATTTTTAAAAGAACTTGAATGCTATTATAAAACTCACAGTCAGTGTCACATAATGAAACTGTTCTTATTTGGACCAGTTTGCTCATCCTGCACTCCACAGTGGGAATAATGGTAGATGTCAGGATATCCTTTTGGCTAACTCAGTGAGAAAAGTTTGAATTTCTAGGTTAGAGAGAGCCATGGGTTACCTCCCTAAAGGCTGCTGCCTCTGAGGTGTTGTTTGAAATGCCAGCATCTCTCTTACCTGTAGGTCAGTGGGAAGTCACACACTTTCTTCTGACTGTAGAACAAAGTAGCCAAATACCAACATGCTTGAGAATGATTACAAGAGCTGAATACTACCAGTTTGAATATTTCAAGAAGATAGTCCTCTGTAGTCCAGGGCATAGGTTATACTTCTCAAAATCTTCTTCATTTACAAATATTAAATCTCTGCTCTAGGAAATAGAAATGAGGTGTTAAATTCAAAATTAAATTTCTACATGATAAGATTGTAACTGGTATTTTCATTGAAAATGAAATCTCAGGAAAATGGGAGATTTGAAGAGGTGTAAGGGCCAAGGAGAGGAAGCAAGGTTGATTGAATTTATGCTCTGGCTACATGGCCCTGAACTTCTGGAAGTTTCCACATATAGTCATTAATCATTGTAGAAGAAACAAATCATCAGATGCCTGGCTGATATTTTCACATCTTACTCGGATATTGTGTGTTCTCATTATATTTACCAACATATTTGTTGGGAATCCATGACTTTTAGCAGAGTTGGAACTTTAAAAGTTATTCTTCAATCATTTTTGAGCTTATGGTAAAGATCTTCGCATTGGAATGAATTAATAGCAGAAAACAATCAACCCCCTTACTTTCTTAAAAGCAGTATTTCAATGATTTTGGTCAAAATGAAAGACGTGACTTTCCTAACTGTACATGGCTCGTCTTTGCCTGCCCTTTGCACATAATGTCCTCTCTGCCGTGAGATGTGTTGCTTTACCTTGTTATAACTCATGGAGGTACAGATGGGAAATAACAGTCACTATGGTCTGACCGTGTGTGTCCTCCCGGGATTCATATGTTAAATTCCTAACCCCCAAAGACGATGGTGTCAGGAGGCGGGGCCCTTGGGATGCGGTTAGGTCATGAAGGTGGGGCCCTCATAAAGAGGATTAGTTTCTTATAAAAGATGCCCACAGAGCTTCCGAGCCCTTCCCCCATGCACTGGCACAGCGAGAAGGCACTGACAGACCAGCAAGGGGTCCCTCATCAGAACCCTGCCATGCAGGCATCTTGCACTTCTTAGCCTCCAGCACTGTAGGAAACCAGTCTGTGGTATTTTGTTAAAACAGCCTGAATGGACAGAGGCATAGTTTGAGTGACAAACCTAGGTTGGAACGTATCACTTTTCTTCCTAGAAAATAACATTCCAAAGAAGATGGTTTCCCTTAATGAATGGACGTACAAGGCAAAAATCATTGTGCCCCAAATCTAAGTATGTTCCAGGACACATTCCAAGATTTTAAAGTCAGATTGCAAATACAACTGCCCTGTGACATCCTCTATAGATAAAACTTCTCTACAAACAAGAACAACTGCAGTGTTTGCTTAGAAAGTTATTGTATTACCTTGTGATTCCGATTTTTGAAGGCATTAAAGAATTTACATAATTCTGGGACCTAGAAGGTGGGGTAGAATGTAGTTTTGATTGTCAGTACAATATAATTCCTTGAGTTGGTATATTTCTAATGAAGAAAACCACTTAAATGATTTTTTTTTTAGGAGAAGCAAGTTTCTTAATGGTCATTTAGACTAGTTTACTCAGAGAGAGTATTTGACTTATCCTTGGTCAAAAACCTGCTTGAACATCTTTTTAGTTGGCTGGCCTATTGGATTCTGCAAATAATAAAGTACTGCATGCAAAGAACATAATTGGGAATGTTTTAAAAATGTGTTCTGATATGTGTATCGATGACATCTCTATTAAAATTTGTTTTTGTCTGTTCACCATCCCTTTTTTCTTTTGTATGAAGAACCTATTTCATGTGGGTGCAGCTGGGGGTGACTTCTGCACAGGTGCCAAAGCACATTGGCTTGCCCACTTGTAGTTCTGTATTCTTCAGGCAAGATGATGGGTTCAGGAATGAACCTTCCCAGGCCCCTGCTGGAGCTGTCTGAGAGCGGCCCTCTCTGCTCCCTGGGACTGCTGCCTTTAAGCCTAAAACTGCTTGACAACTGTCTTAAGAGAAATAAGCCAGTACAGAAGAAATCAGTGTAAACTGAAAGACCATGTCTCCATGACACTATCTGAGTGTCTGGTTTCCCCTGTGCCTGAAGTCAGGTGTACCTCCAGATGCCTTCCAAACAACATGAACCTGTACATCCTCTCTGTGGACTGAGGTTGGCTGGAGTTGTTCTCTACAACTTACAACATGAAGAAGTCGTAGAGTGGCCAGGGGACATGGGATCTCATGCATTTTTGTGCATCTTTGATGTTCAAATGAACAACACTGATAGATTGTCAAACAAGAAGCAGGCCAGGACTTTGGGCTGTTTGGGCTGCTGCCTTGTGCAAATCCAGAGACAGTGTTCCTGTAGAAGATGGTATGAATGGCAGCAGCACACTGGAAATTATTAGGGTAGAAAAGGCGCACAGTTTAAAAGAATTCCACTCTCTTTCACTCAGAGAATTTTGATTAGTTCCATCAGAGAATTATTGTACCAGAAGATACATTAAGACAAGGAAAGGAACCCTTCAGGTTTGGAAGTGGGAGAGGCAGTGTGGCACACAGGTGAGGAGCAGCCTCCGTGCTGGGCCACCTTCCTGGCTCACATCCCGGCTCCTCTGTTCCAGCCACGTGAGTCCAGGCGCATGCTTCATGGCTCGGTCACCCGTCCTGTGCGACAGAGACAGCTGTACCCACTCACAGGGCCCCTGAGAACAAAGTAAGATGATACCTCTGCAGTATTTAAACACTGCTGGGTGTATGGTACAGTAAAGGTTTACTATTTAATGACTTTTTAAACAAATAGATTATGGGCCATTTCTGTTCCATATTAACAGAGTGTCCTGAGAATGTGAAGAAATAACTGCTGACTAACAGACCCACTTATATGACACTTGCCTGCTGGGAGCTTTCATATGCAAAGTGTCTAGGTAGCTAAATGACTCTGCAGAACTCCCTAACAGAATAAGTCTGAAGGAGAGCACCAATAATGAGCTGACAGCATGTGGATGGACTAAGTTGGGTGGCACTGAGGGCTTGGGGTCAGGTATCAGAAAGAGGTGAGGTCATCTGGGAGGCTAGAAGGAATCAGTCACTTTTGCAAATATTTAAGAGCCTGGGCAGGTGCAAAAAGTATTTATTATTCAAATGAAAAAATGTATTCAAGTGGGTGGAGAGGAAAAAGACTTTTTTTGAGGCTGGGTAGTCAATGAAAAAGAAGCAAAATCCTTAAAAATATGGCCTCTGTTTTGTGAGGTATGCAGTGTGTCTCTGAATTCATTCTATGGGATTTGACATTTCCTCCCAGATGGTGGAAATGACAGAAATCTTTCCAAGAGTGCCTTTTCCCCAAAAGGAATTTCTGTGGGGAAAGCACATGAGAACAACTTGATGGCTTATTGCTCTTGAATTATTAACTGGTACCTGGGCTTCTAAGCTGCCAGCACACCGATCATTTTCCTTCAGGAGAATTCTGGCTTTCAGTATAGCAATTGTTAACCAGAACAGGAAGACTGGAAATGAAAGGAATTGCAATTGGTTCCTTCTGAACATGGCTTTTTCTGGTATCCTGATAATTATAAATAAGCATCTGTTAAGGGATGGTGATAGTCTGCATGTGTTTTACTCATTAATTAGTTTTCTTGCTGAGGAGAAAATGATTTATTATACATGTAATTAGAGTATTAGAGATTTCACATTATCCATAGTTGGAGTCTAAAATTACTTACTTTTAATATTTGCATCTCCTCCCACCCCAATGCCAGTTAGAACTAGTATATTTATGTTTTCTCACTGGCTTCAAATGGTAATTGAGGTGCAAAAGGCACAGAGTTGAGCTATTTGTAGTTAGACAGCTGGATGCTGGTCCTCATACAAAAGCCTGCAGCTTCCCATGCCTCCTCAGGCTCTATCAGGCTGTGGCCAGCTGGTTTTGCCAGGAGTGTGTGTGATTCACACATCGTAGACCATTTGGAGGTCCAAAATAAGAGACTAGAGGGCTGGACTCTGCTCAAATAGTTTTTCTATGAACAGGACATCCTGCAGACAACTAAGATCGACAGAAGGATGAAGATGGCTGTAATAATTAATTGGTCAAGCAGTACTTTTTATAGAGAGCATCAAGTACGTCATAAGCATTGTGATGGTGGTCCTGTCCTCAGGAAAGGTATGATTTGGTAAAAGCCCTAACACTCACATGTGCAGGGACTTGAGAAGCAGGTCAGGGCAGGTTATGACAAATGTGGAGTTGTCACCACCATACCTGTTGGGTGACTACTCTGGGCAGCACCTGTGGTTGGCACCAAAGAGGCAGCCCCTACCCCCTGTTTATAAACGATGTCTGAGGAACAGTATAGGAGAATGTAAGTGACAATACAGGATGCTGATATTTAATCCCTATTGATCAGGATAGACTAAAATCTATCAAAATTCCAAGGGGGGAGACAGTACCTTGACCTACTACAGTTGGTCAAGGTTTCACTGAAAAGATGGCAGTTGAGACTGATTCTTGAAGTGAGAAGATAAGGAAATGAAGCAGAAAATGTAGCCTCTGGAGAATTATAGGAGGACAAGCTCTGAGGGTGAATTAGAATTCTGCAACACCAGCCTCAACCTGCTTCCCTGTCTCCAATAGTTTGTGGGTCCCCCCTTTTATGACAGTGGCCGACAAGGCATGGTGCAGACTGACAAGGCTAATACGTGGTGAGCTATTATGTAACATGGCAATTTGTGGTGAGGCTGATGAAATCTGACGGATTCCAGATCACACCAGAGGGCAGGCGCTATATGATTTAGCTCCCAGAGGCCTCTGCTAGTCAATGACTGATGCCGTCATGTTTGTGATAAATGAGGATTAAGCTGCTTTAAAAATATCTAAGCAAACATAGATTTGGGTAGGCAATCTTCTGCTATGGTTGGTGAAGATTTTAATATTCAAGGTCATATAAAAGGAATCCCTCTAGAGCAGCAATTTTATTTCTCAAGCAATAAACAGGGGCCAATTCATTGGTGTGTTTGGAATTAATTACTCAATGAATATAAGGACCGTACCCGAGGTTGCAAGTGCTGTCAAAAGCAAAAAGAAAAATGCCCCAGTGGGACGAGAAGTGGATTCTCATGAAATAATGCTGTTCTGGCAGAAATATCTGTCTATGTGAAGTTAGGTGATGCTGTCCTAGCATGACACCCTGTAACCTGGCAAACAGATGAGGCCATGCTCAGAGCCCTTCATGACTGGGAAATGCATCCCTCAGCACTTGGGCAAGGCCCGACATCTGCAGGAATGTTCAGAGTCCACAGTGACTCAGGCCTTCTCTCCTGCCAGTCTGTGTCTGATCCCCAGGGCCTCAAGCCCACTTAAAAAAAAAGAAAAGAGTCCATTTAAATGCCCTCTCTTTGATTTAAACTTATTTCTCACCAGTGATGGTAGTGCTGTTGAGAATGATTCTCTAGATGGCAGATTCTTGGAGTAACATCTGTGTTCCCACAGGTGAACCTTAGGTGGTGAAGAGGGCCACCTGAGAGCCTCAAAACTTTGAAAAGAACTAAATAATTGTTTTACCAGCAAGGATATATATTGTGCTAAAGTTTGAATTCATTTGGCCATTAAAAGGTTTGGTTTTGCTGACAATCTCTTTATGTAAAAAGTCTAACAAGTCAAAAGGAGGAAACGAAAGCACGGTGCCCAGTGGGTCAAACATGTCCTTTCCCCTCCCCTGCTGAGTCCTCCCCTCTGAGGCTGCGGGACAGAGGAGGACATGGAGAGAGGGGCAGAAGGGGAGGGGGTCCAACAGAGAGAAAGAATTTAAAGTCCACTGTTCAAAACATCAAAATGTAAATGTTATAACTTGAGGCAGTAAGTGGAGCTTTCATTATTAAAAAAACCCAGACCAAAAACCAAACACACACACGTGTGGAATGAAATGTGGTCTCCTGTTCTGCCTTTTCATCTGCAAAATGAGTACGATCTATGACCTGCATCTATTCTGACTCCCTTTTTGCTTTTGTAATCCAGCTTCTGTCCCCTGAGGTGTCCTGGGTGACCTTTTCAAGGTTTTCAGTGACTTCCTTTCCCATCTTTCTGCAGCCTCCTTCTCATCTCAGCCTTTCACCACCACCTTCTCCCTGAAGCTCTGTCTCTCCATTCTGCTGGGGCATGGTACAGTCTTTTTATATTTCTGAGCTCTTTCATCATCTTTTGCTATTTTCTTGTGAGCCACCTCCCTGCCTCTCATCTTTGAGGACTGAAGAGATGGTGTTTGTGAAGATGCTCAGTTGAGGAGACAGCTGTCCAAATGGAGAGCGTTATGGACTTGATAATGCTCTAACATGTGCGCTTTGTCTTCTCAACAAGAAGTCAACCCTCTTTGAACTACCCACTCCCTTTGGGGATCTTGCTCTTTCTCAGGCAAACATCCCACACTGACCTGACCACATTCCTCAGATGTTGGCCACTCATTCTGCTGTGGTGATGTGTGTACTCAACTTGGAGAGGCCCCAAGATGATGGTGGCTACGACATGTGAATCACAACTGATTGAACATCTATCAGTGAGTGAGAGGGGTTGAAGTTCCTCGGAGGACCCTCTCCACAAGCAAGCATGAGGTCCTGTTCTAAGGATGGAGCGGCCAACAGTCTTGGTCTCTGACCCATGAATGGGCTTCCTAAATACTGCTTTCTGGGTTAACTATTCTTTTTTTGTTCCATTGATCCTTCCAATAATTTTATAACTAGTTTGCTGTGTTCACTCCGCTCTGCCGCACATACCTGGGACTGCTTCTGTTCCTGGCTCACACTCCCTGCCTTTCTGAGCTCCTCAGGACACCCTGGACACTTGCCGTACCGCATGGCCATTTGCACATCGCCAGATCCTGTCGTTTTTTTCTGCCAAACTCAACAGTAGTTACTGTTTTGATGAAGGCTTAGCGGGATAAAGGAGGGGATATGTTTGTGGTGCTTTTCATTTTATTAGTTATAGTCCTTTTTGAAGAATATAGAAACATAAGTAACATTTTGGACTTAGAGGTGGACTTTTAAGTGCAATTTGACTTTGGTTATATCTGAAAAGAGAGCAAGCATGAAGGTTCAGCAAGAAATCTTAGTAAAACGATAACCAAAAGAGCCTGACACCATCCCTTGTGCTCTAGCACTTTCTGACTACCACAGGCCCCAGGAAGCTGGCTCAGATGAAGGCTGTGTGTGCACAGGCCGCCAGGCTGAGCAGACTGTACTCTCTAAGCCGTGGATTCTTGTGTAGGGCTACAGCCATCTCCATAGTGAATTTTGCAGTCCTGTTGCTTCTATGCTTTTCAGACTTATAGTGATCACAGCTGCAATAAAAGTTAGTATGTCTTCACTTAATTCAAAATGCTTTGGAGGGAGAAACTCTTCCATCACCCCAGGTGCCATAGGAGCAGGTACAGGCAGGATGGTTCACTCTCAGAAACAAGGTAAGCCAAAGTCCCTAATGGGAAGTCACAAATGTACATTCCCAAGAAACATCCAGTCTATTTCTGTAATTGTTCAGTAACTGCTGAGGGACAGATGTCTGATTGTTCTTTGACAGAGTCTGATTTGAGCCTCAGTGCTCAAAAGGCGTGAAATCTAATTCTAGCGGAGAATGATTCCATCTCTTTACCTTGATTTAAGCTCCCCTTACTTTTTATGAACAACTATAATGAAATGAGTGCTTAATTCAATCAGGTGTGCCCTAATTGTTGAATGATTATAAGTGGACCTGAGTTGCAGCTTTCTGTTAGAACTAATCAGATTGGAGGATGGCATGGAATGCTTTCCTTGACATTTTAGTTGCTGATAAATAAACAATAAATTCTGGTTAAGTCTAGCTGAGATGTTTTTTGAAGATGCATCTGTGCCCTATCTTTGGACAATATTTCTGCAATAGTAAACATGACCAAGGCATGTGAAACTAAAGGGAAATGAAATGACAATGCTTCAAGAAAGGAAGATCCTTGAACCTGAGATCACAAAAGTTAAGTGTTCAGTGTAGTGTCCGTTGTATAGTACATACTCAGTTGATGCTAGGGGCTGGTACAATCGTCTTATCAGCACGGAGAAATAAACACAGTAAAATGGATAACCAATATAAATCAGTAAACCCAGGAGATCAGGCATTAAAAAGGTGTTTTTTTATAGTGGGGAGCTAACATTAAAATTATATAAGGAACTCATACAAATCAATAGCTAAAAAACCCCAAGTAACCCAATTAAAAAATGAGCAAAGGACCTGAATAAACATTTAACCAAAGGACACATAGATGGCCAAAAGACACATGAAAAAGTGCTCAACATCACCATTTATCAGGGAAATACAAATTAAGACCAATGAGATATCACCTTATATCTGTTAGATAGGCTATTATCAAGAAGTCAAAAAAAAAAAAACAAGGTTGATAAGGATGTGGAGAAAAGGGAATCCTCCTACATTGTTGGTGGGATTGCAAATTGGTGCAGACATAATGGAACAATATTAAGATTCCTCAAAAAACTAAAACTAGAATTATCATATGACTCAGGAGTCTCATTCCTGGGTGACCATGCAAGGACATGAAATCAGTATAGCAGAGAGAGATCTGCGCTCCTGTACTCACTGAGGCTTCATTCACAGTAGCCAAGATGTGGAAACAACCTAACTGTCCACTGACTGATTAATGCATAAAGAAAATGTGGTATATATAATATATACTGGTATTATTCAGCCACAAAAATAAGGAAATCCTGGCATTTTTTAACCACGTGGATGAAGGAAAAGACCATAACACTGAGTGAAATAAGTCCGACACAGAAAGACAAATACTGCATGATCTCATATAAAATGGAATCTAAAAATGTTGAACTCATAGAAACAGAGAATAGAATGGTGGTTATCAGGAGTCAGGGGTAGGGGAAATGAGGGGGTGTTGGTCAACAGGTACAAACTTTCATGTATAAGATGAATAAGTTCTGGGGATCTAATGTGTAACATGTATAACATGGTGACTTTAGTTGGTCAATAAAGAGAACACCGCAGTAAGTGGCACGCAGAAGGGGAAACTAGCACAAAAGGGGAGGAAAGGCTCAAGGAGGTGGGACGAAGCAATTCCAGACTGAAGAAAGACCTCAGCTGCACATCTGTTGTTCCCCACTAGCAGCCGTGGCACAAATGGAGAGAACGACACCCAGGTAGGTCCAAGGGGAACTGTTTTAATTCCTCCAGGTGTGTAGCCTGGGGAACCTCCTCTCATGCCCCTGGATCTTGCTGTGCTCAAGGGAAGAAATAAAAGCACCGACTGGTCCCATTACTCTAAGAGAAATGGGTGGGGAGGGAGGGAGCTGTGCCCACAATGTCAAAATATCAGACTGTAAAACTTATAATTATATGATAATATATTTGACACTTGTTATTTTATTATATTGTTGTTGGTCAATACAATTCAGGGAGATTTCCCTTTATGCTTGGTGAGATCTCAGCCTAGTAGAGGGTTCTTGACTGATTGAGAGAGAACTCATGAGCAGGTTGGGTGAGTGTAGGTGAGGAAGGAGTTCATTAAAACAACAGTCCTTTAAAAAAAATAACAGCACTTCTCTACAATTGCTAAGAAGTGCAAGATGCTTGCACGGCGGGGTTCTGGTGAGGGACCCTTTGCTGGTCTGTCAGTGCCTTCTCTCTGTGTCAGCACATGAGGGAGGGGCTAGGATGTTCTGTGGGCGTCTTTTGTAAGCAACTAATCCCATTCATGAGGGTCCCATGTCCATGACCCAACCAGTCCCAAGGGCCCCACCTCCTGACACCATCACCTTTGGGGGCAGTAAATGGCAGCAGCCATGCAGACAGTAGACAGCAAGGAAGAGCAGAGGGAGGAAAGGGAATCTCACTGAGCTCCTGCTCGGTACTGGGCAGATCGCTTGCCAACTCCTGAAGCCAGGGTCACCTGGCACCCAGTGTCCTCTTGAATCTGCAGAGCCCTACCACCCCAGGATTTGGGAAGCCGCAGAGCACTGGATGGAGTGAGATTATGTTCTGAGAACTTCCCAAAGGCAAAGAAAGGCGATTTTCACACAGGCTGCTAAAGAGCATGATTGGACAGCTGCAACCCTGTACGGGTCACCCAGGTGACAGGAACTTGCAAACCCAAATCAAAGATCTTAAAGCCGTTCCCTACTTGTCTGAAGTAGGACAGAAAGAATGAAGACTAGTGCTTAAATCTAGAAGATAGAGTGAAATAGCCAAGTGACAAAGACACCACCAGGAAGAGAGTCTCTTATTAACCTGAGAGGCTTGGAAGAGCGAGGAGATAAAATAACAATCATTTGAGCAGCAAGAAGGTTTTATATGGCAGAATACACACTAGAAGAAAGGGGAGTGTGGGCAGCCTCAGAGGAGAGGTGCTCCTAAAGACTTAGTAATTGGACTTTTTAAAAAAGGATTTCAAGAATGGAGTAAAGGGCCACAGGGTGTAGGCATGACATGTGGCCTCGTGATGTCTGTCTCCCGGGAGAGACATTATGTCACGTTCCATAGTCAGTCCTCTAGATATTCTGTAAGATAAACTTAACAAAAGGAATTTATTGATACTATTCTTCTCCAGGTTAGCAGTGGGGACATATCATTTAGGACTGCTTGCCCTGCCTTAAGACAGGGTCAGATGTTGCCTAATTACCATAAAGTATGTTATGAATCTTACCTCCTAAGTCCCTAGTTTTTAAAATGGAATCTTAGCCTTAAGATGGAGTCCCTCCTGTTCTTACTATTTATACCTTGGCATTTTTCATCATAGTCATGAAAAATTAATCATTATGTTTGTCCCATGTCCCTGCTCTATCTGGATATGACCATATAAATAATGATTTAGAACTGGTTTTGTGTCTCAGCCATAATTTTTACTGTATTTTTTAAATTCTTCAGGTAATTTTTTTTACTTGCAATTTTTACTACGCATTTTCCGATCTCAAGTAACCTAATTTTGTCCATCTTTTTAGATAACGTGTTTCAGTAATTTCTTCTTTCCGAGTGCATATAATGTGTGCATGGGTGGTTCAGTGGTAGAATTCTCGCCTGCCGAGTGCATAAGTAGTATTTTCCTGGACTCTGTGTGCATGTGTGTGTATGTGTGTGTGTGTGTGTGTGTGTGTGTGTGTGTGTGGCTGCATTTCTGTTTTCCTTGCATTGGACTAATAACTTGAATGAGCATAAATTTCTTGGATCCATCATCAAGTTGCAGAGAAGAAGTCTGAGGCGAGTTTTGTGGGCATTTTTTACAAGTAACCTGCTGTTTCTACCTGGTTACTGGAAGTTTTGCCGTGTCTTTGAATGACCCAAGTAGGTCTCTGCATCAGCCCCTGGCTTGGCACCAGAAGAATCCCCTCTGTGCTGTAGATTTTAGAGGGTGTATACTTGTATACATCTTTCAGCCTCACCCCTCTTTCTTCACTGTTGACTGAGTCCTCCATACTTAGCTCTCAAATCCTGATCTTTGCTGAGAGGGTCCCCACGGCCTTCATGCCTCATGGAATAACCAGGTGGGCAAGCCCAACTTCTTGATTCCCCACCAGATCCCCTTGTAACTTTTTTAAGCTAAAAATTCAGGGGTAACTTGAGGATATTTATAAAGTAGGAAAAAAAATTCTTAAACAGGATGCCAAGTGCAGTGTTCCACAGAAGCTAAGGGAAAATAATTAAAAAAAGATAACTTAGTTGGAGGCCATTCATTGCTTTGAGCTCATCAGAGCCTGGCTTTTCTGTCCTGAGCCTCACCCTCTGGCCCCACTCCCCTGAGCGCGCCCTTCCGCCCGTTATTCACAGTACCCATCATCATGCCTGTTCTGTGGTCCCAGCAGTTGTTTTTCAACTGGGGTGCAGTTTGCATGCAGGAAGCAACTCTTAAGTGTGGAGCTCCTTGACTTTTTACATGTGTACCTCATTTCTCCCAGGGCATTTTGGAGGACCCACTCATTCACAACCACACATTCCCTAAAGCATGACTTATGGGGTCTGGGGAACCCCTGGGACTTCAGCACACAGACCCGGTGGGTGTGGGCTTACAGTCAATAAGTAATACATGGTGTTCTCCATACCACACTGGGGACCCCTCCCCATGCGTTGGTCAGTGCAGGGCGGACATGTGCCCCTCTGTCTTCCCCAGGCCTTGTGGACTGTGAGTGACTCTTGGGTAGTGTGCACTCACCCTTTCCAAGGGCAAATAATAATTTTCAGAGGGAAGGTCTTTGAAAATGAACTCAGACAACTGTTTTCCTAAAGGTAGCATGCGCAGACTTTCCCCGTTCTGGTGATGACAGTGCTTCAGAGCATTGTCTGAAGCTGTTATCAAGACCCCATTCATCCTTCCACCTCCACTATACCCGGAGCCTGCTGTGCACAGCAGCAATATCGTCCCAGTTTGACTACTCTCTGCTCTGGCCATGACCACTACATATCGAAGAATGATTTTTTTTCTTCATTTAAGATCAGTTCACATTGTGGGCATGGCTCCCTCCCTCCCCACCCATTTCTCTTAGAGTAATGGGAACAATCGGTGCTTTTATTTCTTCCCTTAGCAGAGCAAAATCCAGGGGCACGAGAGGGGGCTCACACCTGGAAGAATTAAGAGAGTTCCCCTGGACCTACCTGGGTGGCATTCTCTCCATTCGTGCCATGGGCCACTCATGGGGAGCTACAGATGCCCAGATGGAGGCCTTTCTTCAGCCTGGAATTGCTTCCTCTCACCTCCTTGAGCCTTTCCTCCCCTTTTGTGCTGGTTTCCCCTTTTGAGCACCGCTTATTGCAGTGTTCCCTTTATTATAGGTTTTTGTCTGTCTGTTATTGACCCCAGCCTGATTTCTTTTTGGGGAATTGCATGTCCCTCACTAGATGCCACCAGTGAGTCTGTGTATTTGAGAGTCCTGGCCTCCCCTCTCTAAGGAATGTAAGTCCTCCGCCCTGGGATTAGAATTTTGAACAGATTTATAGAAAGGCTGACCTGCGCTGGAGTTCATCTTCTTCAGTGATCGTGTCAGGGTGAGACCGCTGAGCAGTCCCTGCTTGCCTGACCTGGGCGAGCATGTTGCTTCTGTCCAGCCCCATCTCTAAGCCTTGCCCAGATGACACAGTGAATGCCCAGATCTTGCCAATAGCCTCCCCTTGGGCTTAAGTCAACCTGGATGGTTCTTGGAAACTTAAGCACCAAAAAAATAGAGCTGATCCCCTTATACGTAGGATGCATAGCTTTGATCTGCCCTTCCTCTTTATTGTCTTATCTTCATGTCTTTTTCTTGCGTCGAGTTTGTCTTGCCCTCCCATACATTATTTTTGCAGCTTCAAAAACCTTTGTATGCTGCTCTCATATGTTCATCACAACTTGGTCCCGACTTACTTCTTTCGGGTTTCATTTTCAGCCTTTGCCCCTGCCTCACTCTATACTCCAGCCAGAATAAGTGGAGTTTTATTTATTCATTCTGTCATTCTCAACCTAACCTTCCTGTCAGTGGGGTATTTCCATCCTAAAATATTCATTCACAAAAATTTGCTCAAACCTCATCTCTTGGAAGCCTGCCCTAGTTGCCTATATAAAGAAGGACTCTATTTTTTTATGCTCCCTCTATTGGGATTCCTTAGCACATAGGTGTGTTTGATTTGTCACTTGAATTGGAATTATTTTCATCATGTCAGCCTTTTCCAATAAACTGTGAGCTTGGATATAAAAATCTGTGCATCCCTTATCTCTGTATGTTCAGTATCTTGCACAGGAGCAGCATTTTTCACATCCTCCACTAACATTTGTTGAATGAATGAATGGCTGAATGAATAGATGAAGGTTCCTCACGGAATTCCCATCCCGTGGGTGAAGGTAGACTCGGTAGACTCACTGGCTGACAGTTCTCAGCCTGCTGTTGGGTACTTAGCACATTTACTTGTTAAGCGTGTCTCTCCTTGGCAGGAATTATACAAGGAGAGTGACATGTTACGCCTGGATGGTTTTTGGCTCTGGACATTCTACTTCCAGCACCAGAATATTTGTTTTTCTTCTTGTCTTGCCAAATATAAGAAAGCACTGATTCACTTGTCCATTCCAGCAATATTTATTGAGTATCTGCAATGTGCCAACCTGATCACTACAAGACACAAAGATGAATCTGACACAATACAGGGTCAAGGCGGACCCAGTAGAGTGATGTGATGTCATAAATAACCAAAAACTAGGTATAAAGTGTCACAAAAAATATGTGCATGAGGCATTTGAATGGAGACTTGGCACACAGTCCATGCTTCAGTTCCAGAACATGAGAGAGAGGTGATTTTGAAGTACTCATTTAGGAGAGGTACCTTTTCTTTTTTTTCTTTTTTTAATAATGAAATGTATGTTTCTGGTATTATAAAGGGCTCATTTTGGATACTTAAAATAATGATATGAACTGATCTTGAATTTTTCATCCTGGTCATTTAGCTTGGAAATTTAAAAAAAATCTTTAAGGGACTCTTTGGATGTGATAATGCTCCTACAAAGTCCAAGGAGATTTAGTTTTCTTGTCATTTTCACCAAGTTTCTTAAAGAAAGAGACAATTTTATTCCAGCATTTTGGGTGCCTGTCATCTGCCTGATGAACATTTCTGGCTCTTTGTTTCCTTTGAATTGACTTGAAGCTCACACACAACTGGGTGCTAAGTCATGAAGAAGAGCTAAAGTTACAGCTCCCAGGGGGCTGAGAGGTGGTGTTGCAGAGGGAGATTACAGTGAGCGTGGGCCTGCACACCACCACTGTCTCCCACTGGTACTAAGGGGTGCTAAGGCCTGCCTTCCCGGTTACAAGGTGGGAGGGAAGTCTGCCCCAACCAGAGATCATAGCCACCAGCAACATCACAGACCCAGAGCGCCGGCATGAAGTCCTTGTCAACCCCAGCCAGCCACAGTTGGCTTTTAGCAGGACATGTAGGATCCTCTGTGGCTGGTAGAGTTGGTGAGGATTCAGCACTTAACCACTCTTCTTAAAGTAAGGGCATAAACAAAGGCTAACAGTTCATTACAAGGGTTCTTGCAGGAGACAAATATCCCAATACAACAGTTGTGACCTAGGAGGTATGTCAGGCCTTGAGAAGATCCAGACAGAAAGACGTCTTTAGCCTTGCTGGGGAGAATGATCGGTAGTTTCTTAACCAGGAGGGACTAGGGACTCATATTAGAACAACTCTATTTCCTTAAGAGTTCATTATCTAAAAGTATGCCTAGCAAATTGTTAGGATTTTCACTGCAAACTATGTGTTCAGTTATTCTCAATAAATTCTTTTATCATCTTCATGACATTTTGAATTAAAGAATCCTTCTAGATATTGTTAACTATAAAAACCATGAGTTAGTAAAATCTACCTGATCATTAGCATCAGTGCCAGGAGTGGGGGCAAAACCAGAATTCTGTTTGGAGACATTACAGGTTACAACGCTGTTTTAGAAATCATATATCTAACTCACTGGTTTACACGTGGATATGTAGTCACATACTTACCATCCATCCATCCTACAAATTAGGTTGAATTACTTAATCTTTATTGAGTACTGCGATAAGTAAGGATCTGTACGAAATATTTTTCTGGAGAATACCGACAATTATATAAAAAATAGCTCTGTACTGAAGAGTCTTCCAGTCTAGTTGAGAAATAAAGACATAAATATGCAAAAAGCTAAATAAAAAAGCAAGTGGTAAGAATAGCTCAGAGTGTAGTGAAAGTTCTATATGACATAGACCCAGTGCCACCGTCTCAGGGAGCAGGTGTCCGCATACCTTGGTAACCACCCGAGGGCTGGGGAAACAGGAATTCGTTAACATTGGGAAGGGTTGGTGGGGTGTGCATTGTTATAGAGGAGGAGGAAAAGTACTGGAGGATTCAGGGCTTGAGTGAAAGCCCAGAGACAGGAAAGTACGAGAGAGCCTGGGGCTGAGAGTGAGGCAGCTAAACCCAAGGTTTGCATGCAGGAAGGGTGGAAGGTGAGAGTGGGAGCTCTGGAGCCAGACTGCAGAGGGGTAATCAGATTACCTGTTTCTTGAAGGGCACATGAGTCAAAGAAATTATATACTTTCTTTTATTAATTTTAATAAAGGCTTACAAAGTTACCTTAGTATAGTGGAAAAACGAAATAACTGTAGAGGTCTTGGCATCCACTGTCATTAGCAGTCTATGGCAAATGCCATCTCCCTGGCTGTCAGGTAAAATGCAAGCACAAGAATGGATGGCCTCTTAGGTTCCATGCGGTCCTAAGATCTTGCTGTGTCTTTGCTCACTGACGTGTGTCCTGGGTGATGTGGCTTGTTAGTACACAAGTGGGTACTTAATGGAAAGAAAAAGATCTGTAGTTTGGAGAAATCAGTCACTGATTTCTGGTTTTATTTCTATACACAAAGGAAAGAAAGAAAGAAAGAGAGAAAGAGATAAAGAAGGAAGGAAAGAAAGGAAGGAAGAAGGAAGAAAGGAAAAGGAAGAAAGGGAGGAAAGAAGAAAGGGAGGGAGGGAGGAAAAGAAAGAGAGACAGAGAGAGAGAGAAAGAAAGAAAGAGGAAAGAAAGAGAAAGAAACAAAGAAAGAAAAAAAGAAAGAGGGAGGGAAGGAGGAAGGAAGGAAGGAAAGAAGGAAGGGGCAGATAATCCTAGAGAAAAAAAAATCCATTTAATAAACATTCTCCCACTTAATAGTCAATTATGACAAAAGGGACTCCCTCTCCCTACCCTCCACCCCACCCCAAATGGTACGGCTGATGAAGAGCGGTCATGTTCATCAAATGTTCCCTGTCTTGGAGTGGGTTTTGTTATGCAGCCTTCAAATTTCACCACTGGTACCTGCAAAGAGCCCTTCAGCCAAGGGCTGTGAGAGCAGAGAGAAGATGGCGAAGGGGTTGGGAAAGGCTCTGGTGAACTGCACATTCCCAGGGGCTTTGGAGGAACGGCACTGGAGGATTTGAGAATGAATACAATGAGCAGCCTACACCTTTCTTGGGGAGGCAAGCCATTGTTTTCTCTTAAAAAAGAAAGTAAAACAATTTTAAAGACATTTAAAGAAGAAACGCCAACCCATCTCAGAAGACTTTTCTGAAATACGTAGGGAAATCCGTTGGACAGACAAGATCAGCCACTTGGGCTTAGGGTGAGGCAATCCTTTGAAGTCCTTAGTGGAGTATTCTAATGCACATTTACAGCCTGAGTGGCTGGGTGATTGGAAAATCTGGTACTTAGTAAAAGAATGTTTCTATAAGTCAGATGGCAAAGGCTGCTTCTGCTTTCTGTGGAAGAACATACAGAGTCAAGGGGGTTTCCGTTTCTCGTGGGTTTTGCCTCTGAGTTCTCCCTTTCGGTGTGGAGAGAATTAATTTCTTCCACATCGGCTCTAGGTGGGCTCTGTGGGACCCTGTGCTCCTGGATTATCTCCATAAAGACAGAGTGCTTTACGTGACCGTGAGTCATGCTATAATGAGTAGAATTCTGGCATCCTGTGATTACCATTAATACTATTTTTTTTTTTGCAGAGTTCATCCAAACAATAAAAAAAAAGTAATTAGAAATATAAAATTATGGAAACTCTCATATCAGTTAGAAGTCATTAAACTTGGCAAGAATTGTTATATCCAAAATTTTGGTCTCATTTCTTGGTCTTTGGATTACATTTTAAGAAAACAGTGATTACATAAATTCTAATGCAATAAATGATGTTTGGCTAAATCTTAACTCATTTTTTTTTTTAGGGAAAAGACAAAATCTTATGAGCAGAAGATGGAGAAGCCAAGCTGATTCTTACTTACTCTTTACTATTGTTTTGTATACAGTTTTTACCACCAGAAATGGATCTAAATTTTGGGGGACCTGAAGCTTATATAATTTTGGAGGACTCTCTTTAAATTATAAATAGAAAGTTAGGTATGAAATTGAATGTCTGTTTAATGAATGAAAAATAAAACGCAACAGATCACAAATGCTACATATGTTATAAACATGGAAACAATAATGTACTTATTAGACTAACCCATGACATGCTGCTAAAATGTTTTCTTTCCTACATTTCCTTAATTTACAATTTTACACATTAGATGGTTGAAGACTTTCCCACAGCCTAGCCTGGGCCTCCATCTGTTTCAAACATCGTTTCTCATCTTCTATCACTAAGCACCATGGGACTCATTCTTACAAGGATGAAATTTCTGGCCCTGATCCTTTAATCACAATGCCAAGTGAGTCAGGAGGCTGGATGATGGGCTCATCCCCGGAAGCCATCCCTACCCTGTGATGGTCGCAGTAACTACGTGGAGGCGACTGCAGACCATATAAACATGTCCTTCTAGATCCAGGTCAGATGTCCTGGCTCAGCTCAGCTCTGAACCGGAATCCAAAATGCCTGTGGCCTCTGCAGCTCTGCCTGACGCTTCTGTCAGCATGACAGAGAGGATGTGGGAGCAGAAAGAAACAGAAGCCTCTGCTGACTTCTGTTAAAACATCTTACTTACGCAAGTCACACAAAAGCATGCACTACTGTAACCAGACTTCTAGGGCTCCTCCCAGAGCCTCTGAAGGGTCTTTGCAAATGAACACGGGGTCCAAGTGATGGTAAATCCAACTTTCCTAATAATATTCACTTCTCCCAGTGGCAATTTTTTTTGGCAAAAGTAATGTTAGACGGCCGGCTTTTGGAAGGTCACCCCGACCCTTTTCTATGCTCCACTCCTCTTGCCCCCTCTGGTGATACTGAGGTGCTTGGCATTTGAACACAGTCTTCCCTTCTCTGCTCCCCATGTCCTGGCTCTGTCCTGACCTGTCAGAGTGGTCCTCCCTCACCTTGACCTCTCAGTCCACATCCTCAGCAGCAGCTTCTTCCACTCATGTTTCCCTTATGTTTCCCAGCCATGGCCACCATCCAGACCTGCTCTTCTTCCAATTTCTGCTCTCTGACCCCAGTTTCCTTCCTTACCCCATCTTAATCCCATGACCCCTGCTCTTTCACACTGTCCATTCCACACTCTGGAGCTCTCCTACTCTCCTCCTTTCTATCAACTGTCCCATGACCTCAGTCTTTCCCACCATGCAGCCCAGACTCCGTGGCCCCACTGCCAATACTTCCAGTACCTCATCTCTTCACTTCAGCTGCTAGGTCCAATTCCCTTCCCAAGCTGGGGGACCAATCAGTGCCTCCTCCCTCACTCCCATCCCTCACCTCCTCCACTGGCTTCTCTGTCCCTCGGCATGTGCACACGTGAGCTCTGGTTCCCTCCATGCTGACAATAAGCCTTTATCTCAACCCTGCCTTCCTCTCTAGCCTCTGAAGTATGGACATTCCCCTGCCATCCAAAAATCTATTCTAGCTACAATCAACATGACCTCTAATTGACAAGTTCCATAGACATTTAATGTTTTAAATTAGGAAATACAGCAAACATTTTGAAGAGTACAGATACACTCTCATGTGCTCAGTGCCCAGATACAGCAAAGACTGTGTTTGCTTAAGGTATTGGTTTTTTTGTTTGTTTTAATGATAAAATGCTACAGAGATACCTTTGAAAAACTTTTGATTTTTCATCCATTTCCTTCTCTTCTTGCCAGTCAATATGAAGTTGGCATTTATTCAACATGTAGTTATTTTATGTATTTTAAAATTTCACACAAATGGTAATTGCATATGTCATTTGGATATGCGCAGTATATCATTATGTTACTTGCTTTTCTTATTAAAATTAGTGTATTCAATATTTATTCATATTGATATATCTTGCTTATTTTAATTTCTCTAAAGTGTTCTATTTTATGAACAAACTGCAATCTATTTATCCTTTCTTCTATTGACATTCAGATTGTTTGTAATCTTTCAATCTCCAGGCAATGCTGCAATAATCATTCTAGCCCAGTGTCTCCCCAAGCAGCAGAGGGAAAGTTATGCTTCGTAACAGTGTTCACAAGTTATCCAGTCTGCCTATTTCCACTTTTACTAGACCTCACCAAATTATTCTCCAAAGTGGTATAACAGTCAATTTACCCTACCATTAGCAACACAAGAGTTTCCATTTCCACACATTCTTGCCAATACTTGGAATTTTATCACTTCATAATTTTGCCAGTACTCTGGTTATAAAATGATATCTTGGGAGGCTCATTTCTCTCTGTGGCCCTGCTGCAGGAGTGGGGTGGCCCTGAGTGTTCAGATGTCCTGGGCAGTGTGACTGCTTTCTCTCAGTTTGACTGTATATAACTAAAACTCAAACTCTTGCTCCAGAAGGTGTCAAAGAGTGCCATACACAGAGCTTCCCAAAGTGCCCTGAGTAATTCACTTAGTGAATTACTAAAATAATCTGGCTAACAGCAGCTCCTTCTTTGAGAAACTTGCTTTGGCATCCAAGACACAGAGGCAGCCTTTTAAGCACTATGTTTCCCTTCAGATTCAAAGATTTATATCCTAAGAGTAAAAATATGTAAAGAGATAAGCCAAGAAAAATTTTGTTTCTGCTTTTTGGTTTATCTTCCCAAATACAAAAAACACTGCTACCTACGTACACCCCCAATCAAGCATTCTTAAATTTGTTGAGTTAAAATGGAATTTTTAAGACTAATGATTCAAATAATTTAAAACCTCAGACTCTTTTTTCCTAAGAAAAGTAAGATGTTGCTCCATTTGAGAGGCTGTCAGCAAACCTCTGAATAAGTAGATCAGGCTTAGTCAGAGCATGTAGAGGAACATAGGAATCACCCTTCAGCTGTAACTCTCTTCTGTCAAGGACACAGCATTAGCTTGTCCCTGTGAGAAATTGGATCACACATCTATTCTGCTGACATGCTCTTCTCTTGTCCCAGGAATGTGGGTTTCAGGAGTATGCTGAGTTGATTCTGGAAAGGTTTGAAAGCTCTTTGCAGCTCAGTGCTTCTAGGACAAGGCTCGTTTTTGTTTGTTTTAAGTTATAGCTGAAACAAGGAACTGAAGCAATTAATTGACCGTAGAAATAGGATTTGAAGTTATCCTGGGTTCTCTGACTACTTTCACAAGACCCTGTCATTATCATTCCCCAATCAGTTTTGCTGATTCAAGACAGAAAATTTTGGAAAGAACATCCTTGGAAAGAACATGTTGAGTTCTTCTGTCTATTTTACCTCAGCTACTGACTGTCTTCTCACTGAAATTCTAAATGGAAATCAATAATTGTGTTTCAGATTGTTCTTTTTGACTCTGTAGGTGCATTGATTGAGTTTCCAGATGGCAAAACTACGTCTGATTTGGAAACTCACTCTTCAGCGGAATCTGTGGTTACACACAGGGCTTTCTGTCACTTTTTTCTGGAGTTTCCTCTCCCCACTACTGAGTCCTCTGTTAGACCTTTTGGTTAATATTTGTCATTCATTTTGCCCAGGAAAATTCATCATTGGGGGTTGGTGACAGACCTGATACTGTGTATAAATTTCAGTTGCTTCTGTTCTGTGCATCGAGGGTGGGGATGTAAGGTCCTATTGGTGAGCCCAGACTCTCAGACTAAGGGCCTTTTGTGTTTTTTAAGGTTTCAGGAAGTTTGAGTGGTTTATTTAGTGTAGTGTGGTTCAGACAAAATTAGACTGGTTTCTCTAAAGCTAAGACATTTGTGTGTCTTCTTGTTACTAAACCACTGAGCCATCCCTGGTTCTGACAATGCTGTAATATACTGTGCTGAGGTGAGAAGCCGTGCCTTCAAGCTTATGACATTTTAACCAGACACGGCCCAATTAGCCTCTGACCTTTCTCAAGTTCATCAGGAAATAGACTTTAGCACTCATTGCTTCATGCTTAGGCTTGTGGTTAAAATTACACATTACCAAAAGAAACTCTAGTAACAGGAAATGTGTGAGAACTAATCCATAGAAACAAAAACAAACCTTTGACTTACCTACAGTTTTATTGGAATTTCCCTAATGACTCCACTTCCCTTTTAGTCAATGAAAAAACGAGACCTGCTTGTTAAAACTTCTAGAAGGCTCTGTTGGCAGCTGAGTTGTAACCCTTTATCCATTTCTTCAGGGGACTTCCCTGAGTCTAAACGGTCGCCTTTGGGCTTTCTCAGGAATGCTCACGATAACCATGGTTGATGCAGTTAACACTGATTAAACCTTCTTTTTTTAATATAATTTATTTTGGTATCATTAATCTATAATTACATGTGCAATATTATGGTTATTAAACTACCCCCTTCATCAGGTCCCCCCCCCCAATCCCATTACAGTCACTGTCCATCAGCATAGTGAGATGCTATAGAATCACTACTTGTCTTCTCTGAGTTGTACAGACCTCCCCATGCCCCCCCAACATTATGTCGGCTAATCGTAATGCCCCTTTTTCCCCCTTGTCCCTCCCTTCCCACCCATCCTCCTCAGTTCCTTTCCCTTTGGTAACTATTAGTCTGTTCTTGGGTTCTGTAAGTTTGCTGCTGTTTTTGTTCCTTCAGTTTTTTTCTTTGTTCTTATACTCCACATATGAGTGAAATCATTTGATACTTGTCTTTTTCAGCTTGGCTTATTTCACTGAGCATAACACTCTCTAGCTCCATCCATGTTGTTGCAAATGGTAGGACTTGTTTTCTTCTTATGGCTGAATAATATTCCATTGTGTATATGCACCACATCTTCTTTATCCATTCATCTACTGATGGACACTTAGGTTGCTTCCATTTCTTGGCTATTGTAAATAGTGCTGCAATAAACATAGGGGTGCATCTGTCCTTTTCAAATTGGGCTGCTGCATTCTTAGGGTAAATTCCTAGGAGTGCAATTCCTGGGTCAAATGGTATTTCTATTTTGAGTTTTTTGAGGAACCTCCATACTGCTTTCCACAATGGTTGAACTAATTTGCAGTCCCACCAGCAGTGTAGGAGGGTTCCCTTTTCTCCACATCCTCGCCAACATTTGTTGTTGTTTGTGTTTTGGATGTTGGCCATCCTCACTGGTGTGAGGTGATATCTCATTGTGGTTTTAATCTGCATTTCTCTGCTGATTAGCGATGTGGAGCATCTTTTCATGTGCCTGTTGGCCATCTGAATTTCTTCTTTAGAGAAGTGTCTATTCATGTCCTCTGCCCATTTCTTAATTGGCTTATTTGCTTTTTGTTTGTTGAGGTGCATGAGTTCTTTATATATTTTGGATGTCAACCCCTTATCGGATACGTCATTTATGAATATATTCTCCCATACTGTAGGATGTCTTTTTGTTCTACTGATGGTGTCCTTTGCTGTACAGAAGCTTTTCAGCTTGATATAGTCCCACTTGTTCATTTTTGCTTTTGTTTCCCTTGCCCGGGGAGATATGCTCATGAAGAAGTCGCTCATGTTTATGTCCAAGAGATTTTTGCATATGTTTTTTTTCTAAGAGTTTTATGGTTTCATGACTTACATTCAGGTCTTTGATGCATTTTGAGTTGACTTTTGTGTATGGGGTTAGACAGTAGTCCAGTTTCATTCTCTTACATGTAGCTGTCCAATTTTGCCAACACCAGCTGCTGAAGAGGCTGTCTTCTCCTCATTGTATATCTAAGGCTCTTTTATAATATATTAATTGGCTGTATATATTTGGGTTAATGTTTGGATTTTCTATTCTGTTCCACTGGTCTGTGGGTCTGTTTTTGTGCCAATACCAAATTGTCTTGATTACTGTGGCTTTGTAGTAGAGCTTGAAGTCAGGGAGAGTAATTCCCTCTGTTTTATTCCTCCCTCTCAGGATTGCTTTGGCTATTCGGGGTCTTTTGTGGTTCCATATGAATTTTAGAATTATTTGTTCCAGTTCACTGAAGAAGGCTGTTGGTATTTTGATAGGGATTGCATTGAATCTGTAGATTGCTTGAGGTAGTATAGCTATTTTGACAATATTTATTCTTCCTAGCCAAGAGCATGGGGTGCATTTCCATTTGTTAGTGTCCTCTTTAATTTCTCTTAGGAGTGTCTTGTAGTTTTCAGAGTATAAGTCTTTCACTTCCTTCGTTAGGTTTATTCCTAGGTATTTTATTCTTTTTGATGCAGTTGTGAATGGAATTGTTTTTCTGATTTCTCTTTCTGTTAGTTCATCGTTAGTGTATAGGAAACCAACAGATTTCTGTGTGTTAATTTTGTATCCTGCAACTTTGCTGAATTCAGATATTAGTTCTAGTAGTTTTGGAGTGGCGTCTTTAGGGTTTTTTATGTACAATATCATGTCATCTGCAAATAGTGACAGTTTGACTTCTTCTTTACCCATCTGGAGGCCTTGTATTTCTTTGTTTTGTCTGATTGCCATGACTAGGACCTCCAGTACTATGTTGAATAACAGTGGAGAGAGTGGGCATCCCTGTCTTGTTCCCCATCTTAGATGAAAAGCTTTCAGCTTTTCGCTGTTAAGTATGACATTGGCTGTCGGTTTGTCATATATGGCCTTTATGATGTTGAGGTACTTGCCCTCTATACCCATTTTGTTGACAGTCTTAATCATGAATGGATGCTGAATTTTGTCAAATGCTTTTTCAGCAGCTATGGAGATGATCATGTGGTTTTTGTTCTTCTTTTTGTTGATGTGGTGGATGATGTTGATGGATTTTTGAATGTTGTACTGTCCTTGCATCCCTGGGATGAATCCCACTTGATCATGGTGTATGATCCTCTTGATGTATTTTTTAATTCAGTTTGCTAATATTTTGTTGAGTATTTTTGCATCAACATTCATCGGGGATATTGGTCTGTAATTTTCTTTTTTGTTGAGGTCTTTGCCCGGTTTTGGTATTAGAGTGATGCTGGCTTCATAGAATGAGTTTGGAAGTATTCCCTCCTCTTCTATTTTTTGGAAAACTTTAAGGAGAATGGGTGTTATTTCTTCTCTATATGTCTGATAGAATTCAGAGGTGAATCCATCTGGTCCAGGGGTTTGGTTCTTGGGTAGTTTTTTGATTACCGATTCAATTTCATTGCTGGTGATTGGTCTGTTTAGTTTTTCTGTTTCTTGCTTGGTCTTGGAAGGTTGTATTTTTCTAAGAAGTTGTCCATTTCTTCTGTTTTCCAGCTTGTTAGCATCTAGATTCTCATAATATTCTCTTATAATTCTTTATATTTCTGTGGGGTCCCTCATGATTTTTCCTTTCTCATTTCTGATTCTGTTTATGTGTGTAGATTCTCTTTTTCTCTTAATGAGTCTGGCTAGGGGGTTATCTATTTTGTTTATTTTTTCAAAGAACCAGCTCTTGGTTTCATTGATTTTTTTCTATTGTTTTATTCTTCTCAATTTTATTTATTTCTTCTCTGATCTTTATTATGTCCCTCCTTCTGGTGACTTTGGGCCTCATTTGTTCTTCTTTTTCCAATTTCAGTAATTGTGTCTTTAGACTATTCATTTGGGAATGTTCTTCCTTCTTTAAATAGGCCTGGATTGCAATATACTTTCCTCTTAGAAATGCCTTTGCTGCGTCCCATAGAAGTTGTGGCTTTGTGTTGTTGTTGTCATTAGTCTCCATATATTCTTTGATTTGGTCGTTAACCCATTGATTAATTAGGAGAATGTTGTTAAGTCTCTATGTATTTGTGAGCCTTTTTGATTTCTTTCTAAAATTTATTTCTAGTTTTACACCTTTGTGATCTGAGAAGTTGGTTGGTAGAATTTCAATATTTTTGAATTTACTGAGGTTCTTTTTGTGGCTTAGTATGTGGTCTATTCTGGAAAATGTTCCATGTGCACTTGAGAAGAATGTGTATCCTGTTGTTTTTGGGTGTAGAGTTCTATAGATGTCTGTTAGGTCCATCTGTTCTAGTGTGTTGTTCAGTGCCTCTGTGTCTTTACTTATTTTCTGTCTCATTGATCTGTCCTTTGGAGTGAGTGGTGTGTTGAAGCCTCCTAAAATGATTGCATTGCTTTCTATTTCCTCCTTTAATTCTGTTAGTATTTGTTTCACATATCCTGGCGCTCCTGCATTGGGTGCAAATATATTAAAAATGGTTATATCCTCTTGTTGGACTGACCCCTTTATTATTATGTAATGTCCTTCTTTATCTCTTGCTACTTTCTTCATTTTGAAGTGTGTTTTGTCTGATACAAGTACTGCAACTTTTTTTCTCCTTGTTGTTTGCATGAAATATCTTTTTCCATCCCTTCACCTTTAGTCTGTATATATCTTTGTGTTTGAGGTGAGTCTCCTGTAAGCAGCATATAGATGGGTCTGGCTTTTTTATCCATTGAGTAACTCTGCATTTTTTGATTGGTGCATTCAGTCCATTTACATTTAGGGTGATTATCAATAGATATGTACTTATTGCCATTGCTGGCTTTAGGTTCATGCTTACCAAAGGTTCAAGGGTAGCTTCTCTACTATCTAACAGTCTAACTTAACTTTCTTGTTAAGTTATTGTAAGCACAGTCTGATGACTCTTTCTCTCCTTTTTCTTCCTTCTCCATTCTTTTTATAGTAGATGTTTTATTCTCTGCCTTTAGTTAGTATTTGAATGATCTGCTTTCTTTGCTCTGATTTTATTTTCTCTGGTGACCTCTTTTTAGCCTTAGGAGTGCTTCCATCTAGAGCAGTCCCTTTAAGATACCCCGAAGAGGTGGTTTATAGGAGACAAATTCCTTCAGTTTTCGCTTGTCTGGAAATTGTTTAATCTCTCCCTCGAATTTACATGATAATCATACTGGATACAATATTCTTGGTTCGAGGCTGTTCTGTTTCATTACGTTCAATATATCATGCCATTCTCTTCTGGCCTGTAAGGTTTCTGTTGAGAAGTCTGATGATAGTCTGATGAATTTTCCTTTGTAGGTGATATTTCTTCTCTCTCTAGCTGCCTTTAATACTCTGTCCTTATCTTTGATCTTTGCCATTTTAATTATTATGTGTCTTGGTGTTGTCTTCCTTGGGTCCCTTGTGTTGGGAGATCTGTGGGCTTCCATGGTCTGAGAGACTATTTCCTTCCTCAGCTTGGGGAAGTTTTCAGCAATTATTTCTTCCAAGACACTTTCTATCCCTTTTTCTCTCTCTTCTTCCTCTGGTACTCCTATAATGCGAATATTGTTCTGTTTGGATTGGTCACACAGTTCTCTTAAAATTCTTTCATTCCTAGAGATCCTTTTATCCGTCTCTGCCTCAGCTTCTCTGTATTCCTGTTCTCTGATTTCTATTCCTTAACAGCCTCTTGCATCTCGTCCAGTCTCCTGCTAAGCCCGTCGATCGCTTGTCTCATATCTGCATTGTCTTTTCTCACTTCCCTCACTTCCTCCCTTAGCTCTTGCATATTTCTCTGTAGATCCATCAGTATGGTTATGACTTTTATTCTGAATTCTCTTTCAGGAAGATTATGCGTATCTATCCATTCAGACTCCCTCTCTGGGGTAGTCTGGTCTGGGGTTTTCTGGGTAAGTTTTGTTTGTACCGTATTTCTCTGTCTTTTCATGGCAATAGAAGTGGTCAGAAAAAGAAAAAAAGAAGAAAGGGAAAATAGAGAGAGAAAAAAAACACCACTACCTGCAGGTGTAGATTCCATGAGGATCCTGTAGGTGGCGCTGCTGCTCCACTATTCCGCTGCCACGCTGCTCCGCTGGGCCCTTTGTGACTCTAGACAGGGAGGGAACGAATGGGAGGCTGCTGATTTCTGTGGAAAGTCTTCGCACGACTGCTTTTCCCAGCCACAGTCCAAGGGGACCAAAATTCCCCAAGATTCCCAGCCTGCTTGGCTGAGTGCACTGGGACGATCCTGCTCCTCTGTTGGGCCCTTGTCCCTTTAAAACCCCTGAAAAATTATGCGCTTTTCTTTTGTCCCGGGGAACTGGCTGGGTGGACCTGTTGTCTTGGAATCTGCACCTCTGTCTCTCCAATCTCCGATACACCACATGAAGTGTGTAAGTGCTCCTGGCGCAGATCACCAGGGCTGGTTATTTAACGGGCCTGTACTTCCACTCCTGGCTCTGAATCCTCTCCTCCCGCCGGCGCGCTGGGGTGGGGGAGTGCTCGGGTCCCGCTGGGTCGCGGCTCCGTATCTTACCTGCCTCGCGGGGTGCCGAGTCCTCTCAGGTGTAGCTGCAGGCTATGTGCTGTCCTGTATCTTCTGGTATCTCTTTTAGGAATAGTTGTATTTGGGGTATTTTCGTAAATATATTTGGTTTTGGGAGGAGATTTCTGCCGCCCTGCTCACGCTGCCATCTTCCCGGAAGTCTCTAAACCTTCTTAATGTAACGATTTTTATCTAAATAGCATTTAGGTAAAGTGCGCAGAGTTGGGCCTTTGAACATACTGAGCTGTTTTGGTATGAAGGCTTATCTCTGGCAAAGACATATTCTCCAGGGGAGATAGGGAACAAACACTAATACAAAAGCAAACAAATAAAAATGTGATGTGCATCACTGAGGGATAGAGAAAGAAGAGCTGCTGTCCTCTAAGAAGGCTTGCATGGAACCTGGGGACTGTTTGTGTCCATTCTCTGTGATTGACTTCAGATCCAGGGCCATTAACTTTATGTCGCCCCGTGTCTTTGCTTTTTAATTTCTAAAATGAAAATAATATAGCACACACAGCCTTTGTATTTCCCAGGATGTTTTGATAATAAGTAAATAAATAGCTTTTTAAAGAGTAGTTTATAAACACATTAAGACATTCATAAAAGTCTTAGTGGTTATAATTCTAGACACTAGAGTTAGACAAGTTTGCATTTGAATACTACTTTTTCTGTTTACTAGCTGTGTGCTCTTGGGCAGTTTTCTAAACTTTAGTTCTAATCTGTAGAAGATGGCAGATGATTGTATTGTCAGTATGGATGAGGGTGTTGATAGAAAGAGTCAGAGAGCATGAGGAGCCGTTCATCTGGTGATGGTGGCAGAGTCTGGATTCCTGCCGATGGCTGAGCGACTTTTCTCCAGCCAGGTCTGCCCATGATAGAGCCTCCCTCCTTCAGCTCCTTAGCTCTATGCCAGATGCTTCTTTCTAGGAAGCTGAAGTTTAGCACTCAGCATAACATGCTTACTGGCAGCAAGGCCAGCTTCATCCTGTACTGGGCTGTCACTGGACTTTCCCTCTTCCCCCACTGCGCTTTCCTTCTCTCTGTCACCCCTGCTGCCTCTTCTAGGCCCCACACCCGTCCAGGTCACATTCCTGGCAAGCTCCCACTCTCAGCTGGTTGTCAACTAAGGTGTTGGCTGATAACAAAGCTATGAACGATAAGGCTTAATACCTTCAAGTGGTATTTTAAAAGGCCAGGAAGCCTTCAAGAGCTAAAGAAATAATGGGGTAATGACAGGTATTAACTCTGTGTGTGAGTGTGTGTGTGTGTGTGTGTGTGTGTGTGTGTGTGTGTAAGGGTTGGGGAGATACTGCTATTTTGGGGCCAGGAGGCTTGACTGTCATTAGAATAAAACCTCCAGAGGCTATCTGTGCCACCTTGGTTACAATAAAGCAGATTCTTCAGTCTAAAACTGAACTGATCTCACTTAGAAACTAATTGAAGTCATAGTTTTATTATTTTACATTTAATACAGTCTACTCTTAGCCTAGGAAGCCTCAGGACAAGCACAACAAAAATACAATAATTAAAATGTTAAAATATTTATATGTCACATTCCTTGTGATTGAATGAGGGTAACATACCCTGTGGTCAGAAATGGGATATTCACAAAGAGTAAGATAAAAAATAAAATAGTACTTAAGGACAAAGTGCTTACCAAGTATTTCAAATTGAAGATGCCCAAGTTAAGAGAATGGCAAATCAGAAAAGGCAAAAATTTCAAAGTATCTCTGTAACTGGAATTTCATCGGACCAGAGCAGAAGGCTTTTGCCTGTCATAAGCTCAATCATACTCAGAGGATTTGAAATCCAGTAATGATACAGTACAAGCTGGGGAAAATATAACCCTCTGGGGAACTCTCATGTGAAGGATTTACAAATATCCCACTAATTTTGAATCAGAACAATTGTAATTGAATGTTGGGCGAGGATTTGTTGATTATAGCATGGCCATAGGAAGCATGGATACAACCTCTTGTATATGTGTCTAATACCTTTTAAATATTTATCATAATGCTTTAAAGCATTATGATAAGTGGCAACTCATAGCATTTTGAAGGATGAAATAGTGGTGACCCCTGAGTCCTCTACTACAATAAAAGGATGCTTTCTGTATCTCCAAGGACTTTTCAAGCCCAGTGGGAGCAGCAGAGGTGAGTTAGGAGAAGCTGTAGGAGGGATGACATTGCTGGTAACTTTCAACCACAGAGCAAGGTTCATTCATCCATTCATCAAACAGTTACTGAGTTCCTACTATGTGCGTGGCATTGACCAGACTTTATGGGCACATGGTGAGCACCTTAAGGGAGCATGCTCTGCTAGACAGGTGCTGTTCTGAGAGGTCCATGGCGCTGTGTGATGGGGAATACCACCTGGTCAGGGAGGCCAAGGAGGGCTTCCTTGGGAGATAACAAGTAGACTGACATCTGACAGATGAATAAGAGTATTCAAGGAAAAAAGAAGAGAAGAGTGCTGTGAGAGGAGGAAGTTTGCCTGTGTGAGGAACCAAAAGGGTGCCAGTGTGGTGGTGCTGCCAGATGCGGAATAAAGAGAAAGCAGGAACCTTCAGATCCAAGAAAGACCAGAGATTTCAAGACACATGAAGCAGCCCTTCTCACAAAGAACTTATTCAGCAGCAGAAACTGGGACTCAAAGACCACTGTGATTGTCTTCACACTGCAAGAGGCGACATGGTGCCATGATTAAGAGCACAGACTGGGAGCGACTGCCGGCAGTGGAATCCCTGTGATGGAAATGGAATCCTGGCTCTGCTGATTACTAGCTGCATGACCTTGGACAAGTGACTCAACCTCCTTGGGTCTTGGTTTCATAATCTGTAGACCACTTTTCAGGACCTTTGTGAGGAGTAAATTCATTGAGAGTTTTGAGCAGTGCCTGTGTGATTGTAAATCATCTGTCAACACCACCACTCCTGTGCTTGATTATTCTCCAGGGATGCTACGGTATAGGCAAACAGGTGCTACATTTGGCGAGCCCACTCACAAAGTGTAGGTGCATTTCATACATTTTATTTAATTTTATAAAACCCCTGGAAATACATATTATTCTCATTTTGGTGGCGAAAAATTTGAAATTTAGAAATCTTCAATATCACATCAAACAGTTCATAGCTGGTGGAAGCTTGAAATCAGCAAGTGTCTGAATTCAAAGTCTGTGCTGCCTTCCAACTAAGATTTGTCTGAAGATGATCCATTGACTATGACGAACTCTCTATGGAACCAGCTGACAATTAAGAGATTATGGTCATGGGCTTGTTATACGAAGTATTTGGTTGTCCCTGACCTCTGGTGCTTTCAGGGAATGATGGGAGCAGTGAGAAGGATGTAAAAATGCATTTTTTAGCTTTAATTACAGGTGCATTTTTTTCCCTTTCAAGAGATTAGGTACTCCCAAAGAGCTGAACATACAATAGTTTTCTTGGAAGGTATCTGCTTTTAAAGGCTAAAGTACACACAACAGAGGTGTGTGCTCCCATGGACATTATTTAAACATGTTCACTGTAACAGCTTGGTGTACTGGAAAGATAATGGAACTTAGAAGTGGAAAAGGAGCTCTGCTCTCTGCTACTTAGGGACTCCACACCTTGTCTCTATGGGCAGGTGTTAGGCTGGACTGATGGAGTGCCTACCACCCACCCCACTTCCCGCTGCTCCTCTGTGGTCTTCATGGTGCATTGGACATTGGCTTCAAGGTTCTCTCTCTCTTTGAAATACCCAGCTTTTTTATTCTAAGGCCTGTTACAGTAATATATTTGGCCTAAAAATTATGTTATATCTCATAATATGGCAGTCATGGTCAACTTTCTTTATTTCAACAGCTGCTTGATTTCAATAACTTTCTTTCAACAACCTTTCAGTTAGCCGTGTTGTTGCGAAAATGTATGACGTATCCAGGGAAGTTACATGATGACTAGAAACATGCTTTTGAAAAGATAACTTCTGTCCCCAAAGAAATTTTGTGCAGTGTGAAGTTTTGTGGTATACCTTATTTAACGATTGGCATTTCTGAAAGGTTTAGCAAAAATGTCACCCCTCAACCCTGCTGGGGATCTAAAGAATTTGCAAATATAAACAGGAAGGGAGAGATGGGGGTCAAATATTAAATTAAAAATAGCGATGTTAGAGAATGGGTGCTAGGTCTGTTGGGCAAATGGTTTTGCTGGTACTGAACCCAGAGGCAGGCTGACCCATCCACGGCCCTGCCCAAGGAAGGGCAGGCTTCCCCCGAGGGTGAATGTGTTAGCTTGCTGGGGCTACCTTAATGAAGTGCCACAGACTGGATGGCTTAGAACAGGAATTTGTTGTCTCACGGTTTTAGAAGCTTCAAGTCTGAGATCAGGTGTTTGCTCTGAAACCAGTAGGGGAGAATTCTTCCCTGTCTCTTCCTCGCCTCTGCTGGTGGCTGTCCATCCTGGCTGGCAGCTGCTTCCTTCCCATTTCTGCTTCAGTTGTCCATGACCTTCTCCCTGTTGATCTGTGTATTTGTCCAAATTTCTCTCTTAAAAGGATATTAGCTATATTGGACTAAAAGCCCACTGTAAAGATTTCATCTTAACCTGGTAACAGCTGCAAAGATTGTTTCCAAAGATCACATGCTGAAGTACTGGGGGTTAGGACTTCAACACATCTTTTTCGGGGGACAGAACTGAACCTATAACAGTGGCTCTCAGTAAACCATATGGCACTGAACACGGGAACGTTTACTCTCTGAGCCCAGGCTTTTCTTGCCAATGCCATGTTATTTGAGTCAAATCTACCCGTCTGTTGAATGCCGTCACCCTTCATAGGAACAAAGACTCAGAAGGGTGAGAAGGGTCACCACCTGCTCTGCCTCCTGAAAGGAGAATCAGGAAGGCAGAAAAGCCATACCTTTCCTCATCCCATCTTAGTATCCACTAAACACGCAATTTAACAGATGTTAATGAGAAGCCATTTAAAGGAGTTGCACTTGTCATGAACCTGAGAAGTACGTTTTCTTTTGTGTGAGAACACTTTGTATTTTGCTTACAACACATATTCCTAGGGAAAAGAGTGCACTGCCTCCCTGACAATCCCAGCACACATCCAAGGGAGGCCCCTGATGGGCCTGGGTGGGGCTATCACAGCCCCAGCCCCGGGCTGATCGCTGTGGAGCAGCATCTGGGAAGCTCTTGTCAGGCCTGGGCCATGTGCCCCCCACCCCAGTGCAGAACTGGGCAGGGACTCGGCCCACCTCAGCCAGCGAGCTTGGGTTTCATAGGACAGCCTGGCCATGAAGTCTGTCTCGGGACTGCAGACAAATTCAACCACGGGTTTGTGCAGTCTCCTTTTGGACTGACAGTATTTAAGATCAGTGATTTTAATAGAGGTAGGAGCATTTTGGGAAGGTTTTTGCCTGTCAGAGATCGGGAGGCACAGCTAGTATGTACTGCTCAGGGCCCAGGGCATCGAGACCGGGTGTAACGCATAGGGCAGTCCTGCACAACGCAGAGCTTGCTGTGTTTGCGTGACTTTTGATGGTCCCTCTTGATATTCCTGCAGGTGAAAACCCTTCTCTTTTCATGAGTCTCCATTTTATATGTGAGCACAAAGTCTATTTTGCACCATTTAATGTACATTGGATTTTCCAGAAACACAACTACCATGTAAAACAGGGGAAGATAGAGTTCTGCTTTTATTCTGAACTTTCCCGGGAGTTGTTTGTCATCTGCAAAAATCACTTCACTAACGGCAATGCCCTCACGGTATTTGGGTCACTGATCCTGCTATCAGTCTGTATTTGAGGCTTCACTTTCATGGTGATTTGATGACTTCCAGTGAAATGAGCCATAGGTTTGTGAAATGAGATACGTATTCTTATGAGCGATTTTGCTTTTGCTCTTTATTACACTGAAGAAACCATATTGATTAAATTATGTGTATAGGAAGGTTATATTACCTGTGAATTTCATTTCAAGCTAATAGAGACTATGCTATAAGATATTTTAGCAAAGAGGGCATTGGGTCTGATTTAATTGAGAATCATTGCTCAAAATCTCAGCTTACATGTTGCTTCCTCCAGGAAGCCTTCATTAGCACCCACCCCCTGCCCCTGGCCCCACCAGCTCGCCACCTATGGGCAGGGGTTAGGGGCTCTTGATTTGGTTTCCATGGAGTGTTCTGCAGCTCTCCTTTATAATTATTGCTAGTTTTATTATGTGTCTTCCCTGATGGATTACATGCTTTATGACAGTAGGGACTACGCATATATATTTTCTTCACCATAATAATATGCAGTCCTAAAGCAATATCTGATATATAATAGACATTTAATAAATATTTGTTGAATACATGAATGATTGAACAGCCATGAACAAGCTTTTCTATCCTTTGTTCTTAGATTTCCTGACTTCTCATCTTTCCCTGTTTGTGCCTCCGAGTTCCCACTGATCACCTCATCTCTTTCCTGGATCACATGGTTTGAACTCAGTCTCCTGTTTCTGCTGTCAGAAGTCCTCCAGGGAATGACTTCACAGAGGTGTTCCATTCTGACTTCTCAATACTACAACATCTGCTTTCTTCCACTTAGAACCACCGTGATCAGCTCCCTTGACACGCAACAATTTTTCTTCCAACTTTCCCTCACATGCCTTTTTAAAAATAACTTATCTCTCTGGAATTGTTCGAAACTTCTAACCCTTCACGCCCTGTCTTTGCATTAGATATGACAGTCTATTTGGGGAGACAGACCTTGTGTGCTACTTCCTGCAGAATTAACCTTCAGGCAGCTGGGCTGGAGTCACAAGTCTGATGAAGAAAACTCTGTCCACCTCTCTTCTGCCACAGTGTAGTGGGCATTGGTGAGTGAGGGAGACATGAAACTGTTGCCTGTAACCCGCAACATGTGCCAGGCAGCTTCAGATTCTCCTTCCTGGAGCTCAGAACCCACAAGGAGTGTTGTTCCCAGTGAAAGAGTCTTCACCTGTCCTGGGAGCAGAAAGAGGGCAGTGCTGTTTATGTGGGGATTTGGGCTTCCAATCCTTTGGCTTGATGTCAACTTTAAAAGCAAATATAAACATAAAAGGGGTAACACCATGAAAAATTATTACCTGCTAATACCTAGGCATGTATTTATTTACCAGTGTAGGAAGACTAATAGACTAGGGGGTGGCCATACCTGCGTGGGGCTGGTATGTTGAGGCAGACTCATCCTTAGTTTCAGGGGTGCTTCATTTTCCCTCCCGAGAGTCACTAAAATTTCCTCAATCAAAACTAATTTTTGAATTGCTCTAGAAGTTGCTATTCAAAGCAATGTTGTGGGGACTTGTTTTTGATAAAGCAAACAATCTTTGTCATTGTATTATTTAGTGAATAATTGCTTTGCCTCATCTGCTCCATCAATCTTTATTGCCTTGTGTCAGGTTTGCTGAGTACACCTGTGTGGATTCTTACCAAGTGCTGTGAACGTGCTGTGTGCAGTTAGGCAGAGTTCTAGTTCAGCAGGTCGGGGTAATCTGAATGGCTCTCAGGTTTCTTACATAATTCAAGGTACTGCTGCCTGACCCAAGAGGCTAGTGCGGTTGGCTGAGTAAATAATTCCCCCGCTCCATCTGTCTGAATAAACATTTGCATAATGGCTGATCAAGGCACGGTGTGTTTCTTAACCACCACGGCTGATTCTGATGATTTACAAACCTCTTCAGGAGGCGAACTTTTCTTTTTTGCAGCTCATGCTATGACATCACCAGGAAGTAGTGTCTGTGTTTGCAAAATACAGCTACATGCTTGCATCCATTCACATTTATTTATGGGGTTGTGCTTAATGCCAGGGTAACAGAGGGTCTAGCAGGAGGAGAGGACCATTTCTGCTGAAGATGCAACACAGATGCCATGACTTGAAAGAATCTCTTGGATTCTTTCTTTGACTCGGCACAGCCAAGAAAGAAGGTTTTTGGGAAAACAATAACTTCAAGAACATGGATAAAGTTAATCCTTAACTTGAGACCATTAGAGCCAGGAAACGGAGGTGAATTTAAAAATCTTGTTGGCAGGTATTTTGTATTCATACTTGTAATCACTTCCCTCTTTCTCCCTCTTTTCCTTTCTTCCCACAAAGACGGTGCCAGTGAGTGAAGAGTTGAGAACAAGGTTTAGTGTTGGGATTCTAAATTCTTGCCCTGAAAAGTGACTGCAACCAGGTTTCCTTGGGCATTGAATTCGAGTCGTTTTTGATTGAAAAGTTTGGTTTTTCTTTCTGTTAATTTTTCCCCCTATTGTTCCTTTATTCTTCCGGGTATATTTAAGTCTGGAAATCTCCCTGTCAAAAGAGGCTGATGTGAATAGTGCGAAGGCTTCCACACCGAGAAAATCCTGAGCTCCACCAAACCACCAGTCACCATTCCCAGGCGAGTGAACAATGATTCCGCATTTGTTACAAAATGACTCATAAGCGATCATGATCATTTTCAGGGAAAAAGACAGTTATTAATTTTATGGACTCGTATGTGATCGTGACTACTTTCAGGGACTTGGAATGATCAATTACCCATCCCCTGACTAATTAAGAGCTTAATCTTCTCACCCATACAATGTGAACAGTAGTGCACTGTTCCAAGCTGCCTATTATATTTCCTCAGGACAAAGACTAAAGTGAGTGGTAATGGAAAACCCAGATCTGTCGCTCTAGATTTCTTGCCTCTGAAGCCAAATACAGTAGGCACCGTTCAGTATTAACAGCATCTCACATTTGCTCTAAGCTAGCATAATGCCCTTCTTAACAAAGCCAACATTTAACATTTTGTCTTTCAGCCTCTGAATCATCCCTCTTTTAAATATCTTTATAAATAGTGAACAAGAAGGTCTGCTGAAAGGGAAGAAATATCTCAGTAATAAAGAGTAAGTTTCTTGGTATGAATGTTTCATTTCCCAGCTCTCTTTCCAAAAAAGCAGCTCTTTCTCGAGCCTGGGGTGGGGTCGGTGATCCCCCTTGCTCCTCTGCTCACTGCTTCCGCACTGCCTTCCCTCCCAGCTTCCTCTCCAGAAGCCCTGGATTGGAGCATCACGTCCACTGCCCGCTTCCTCCCGAAGACAACCGCAACCCCGGTGGTTTCCCTGGCTCACTGCCGTTCTTTCCAACACAGCTATGACCCTTGTTCTTTAAATACGTATGTAAACGACCCTTTCAATATTCTGGTCTCTCCTTCTCCAGAGATTTCATTGTAGACACAACCCCAGTCCCTCCAGTCCGCCCTGATAGCCATGAACTCTGCCACCTCCATCGCAAGCGCCCCAGTTGCCAGCCACTACCTTTCATTCCCCTCACATCTTTTGCTACCCTGTCGCCAACCACACTGTGACCCCACAGATCATTGGCTCTACTGCCCTTTCAGTGTCCCCCATCTCCTTCAGGTTTTCCTTCCCCACTGATTCCAGCTTCATCATTATAATCATTCCCGTGTACCTTCTCCATTCCCGTTCCCAGACTTTCCTTGCAAAACCTGAACACTGGTGGCATCCACTGCTCCATGCCTGTACCAAATAGCCCACTTGCGCCGGCTGATAGACTAACTGCCTCATGGCCACAGGCTCCCAGTGGGTGTCGATGCCTGTGGCACTCACTGGGTTTCCCCGGCCCATCCATCCTCCTAGCCTTTGTCTGTGCCTTTTCCTCCTCTCCTTTCCTTGCTCCTTCTTCACTCAACTGAGAATCTTGCTTCTTGTTTAGTACAGAAAGCAAATGATCACAAGAGCACATCTGCATGCTCTTCTTGTTGTTGCCCACCTACCTGCATCTGGATCTATGGACCACATCCTTTCTTTTGTTGTGAAGAGGCAATTGGCAAGGACTCCAGAGGTGGGAGGGAGTCAGGAGGTGTCTTGAAAAGTCAGCTGGAACCTGGGAGGACACCTGATGAGCAGAGGTTGTGACAGGGCAGCCAAAGTGTGCATCTTCAGGCTCATTCTTCTGTAAAGAGGAGGTGCCTCTCATCCACCCAGACCTTGCCTGGACAGTTAAATATTTCACATTCCCCAAAAAGGATGGAGTTATCTAAAGAGAGTATCTAAACCAGTGCTGATAGGGAGTTGAATCTTGAATTGATTACTTTCTTAAAGACAATATCTAAACTATAAGAGAGTGTGCCATTTGTTATTTCAGGAGTTTGTTTTCCCTCTTACTCAGGTTGTATTCATAAGTCATAGAAAAAGTAAGGGAGCTTACCTTTTGGCACACTGATAATATGTCCTTTGGTCCCTTCTGGCCATCACCTCTGTGTTGGCCGTGGGTTGAGCCCTTGTCAGTCCCCACCAAGGTCACAGGGATTGTCTCCACCTGTCTTCCTCTTGGTCTCATCTACTCTGTCCACCTTGCACACCACTGTCAGCCCCTCCTTCTTAGAGAGCAAGTGGGAATGTTTTACTCTTCTGCTACAATCCAGCAAATGCTACTCTTCATGTTGAGTGGGGAGACCCAAATGTCTGGCACAGCACGCAATGCCCTGCACAGCGGGCTCTGCCCCTCGCCTTTTCCTGCCTCACCGTAGGAGCGTGAGATGCTAGGGGCACACACCTTTCAGTCCCTGAGCATGGGCTCTGGCCTCTAGCCTTCAGAGCATGTTCTTTTGTGTTTCAACCACCTGGACTGATTCACTCCACCCTGCCTGCCAGGTGAACTCCTACTCAGACCTCAGGGCCAATGGATGCTCCCATTAATACTATGGATGGGGCTAATCAACCACTTTCTCCTTTGGGCCCCGGTGGTACTTGTCCACATGCTTCTGTGACAACATGTGTAACGATTTCTTTGAGCCCTTATTTATGCATCTTACCCTCTGCTGTGGTAGAGATCAGTCCTGACGTGTTATTGAGCATTAGTGTCCCGCCCTGCATGTAGTAAATGCTCAGTGAATATTTGTTGAAGGAAAAAAATGAATGAGTCAAATAACAGTGTTTCCCTTTTTTTTTTTTAGGTCTTGGGCCTGGTCATAGACTGAAGAGATGGTATATGTAGCAATTTAAAAAAGCTAATAGTAAACAAACAAAATGAAATGAAATAGCACCCTGAATGGCATTTTAAAATTAGGTGCCTACTTAAACCAACTTCCCAGAATCAGTAATGCTGAGTATGTCATTAGTTTTCCACTCATTTTCAAAGTGAATCTTCTAACCCAAATGATGCTTACCCTTTTACAATTTGTTTTTAGAAACAGTAGAGTATTAGAGTGTTTAATCAGGATTGTTCAATAACCACTGAAAACAGTGCCAAAGATGCAAAGAGCAATTTTGAAGCACATTAATAAGTGAACAAAAAGCAAGAAGCCATTGTTTACTCCTGGAATGTGCAAACCAGGTTGGGGGAAAGTCAGTTTCATCGCCTCGAGCAGCAGCTGAGGCCCAGGAGGTACACCAGTCTTACCATAATTAAAATCCTGCACTTCGCTTTGCTGTAAGCCTGTGTGCTTTGCATCTCTCAGGCTACCAGGTGCTGTTCTAACTGTTTCGTGTGGTGCTGTAGCCATACGGGGCAGATGAGTGTGGAGAGACTCAGCAGTGGAGGGCAGACAGTGGGCCCTTCCTCTCTATCCTGTAATAAAGGCCCTTCGCATTATAGTCGCATTATGGTATTATCTTATTCGCTTCACTGACTATAGAATACTTACACATATGCTCAAGTCTTATAAAAATTGAATCTAGCAGCAGCTATAAATAATTAAACTTATCTTAGCTGGGACTTGCCAGTATAAAGATGTTACAAATTCAGAGCCATAATAGAAACAGTGGATAAAGTGATTTTTCATTGCTAAACCTCACAGTCACCAGCTTCTGGCTCTGCTACTCGTCTGGCTTGTTGCTGAGTCCTGAGGTCATTTGTGGCCATAGCCTCATGGCGGGGGACAGAGGGGACCCAAGAAGCCAGAGAAACACTTCCTGTGGTTTCTCATAACTGGCTCTATTAATGTGCAGGTTACAGTGAGATTTTTCATAGCTAACTCCAATTTCTGTCTCATTAAGGTTCTATGCAATTAGAGAAAATGTTTCAATCCAGCATTAGTATTAGAAACCCACAATTACATCTGTAGGGAAAAGTGGGCCTCTCTTAGGAGTCTGGTTCCTGCCTGTAGCAGCTGATGCATCTCTTATCTTTCCTACTTTAAAAACGTAACCATTCATCATTAGATAAATTCACTTCAAAATGGGAGCACAGTTGTTAACCAGATCAGTCTTAAACTATTCACTTCGGTGACGGCACTTAATTATGATCTCAGCTTTGGATAAAAGCTTCTGATGAAGTTTGTGTATTCCCTTATAAATTTGATTACCAATTCTGCATGAGAATTCATGTAAGGTATCATAAAAATAAAGATGAAATGAATTACAATTGCCTTGAAGATGAAATTATTACCAGAGAGAGAAATAGTACACGTTTTTGCTTTTGTCAAGCATGACAAGGTACGTAGAGGCGTTGTGTGTAAGGCGTAAAGTGGAGGTAACCCGAGGAAGCCAACCTTAAAATGACTGCAACGTTAATGGTAGGTGTGCCCATCATAGGAATCTAAGTCACAGATAAAGCGGTTGGTGCACAAAGATCTCGTGGGGCACTACAGGCCAGAGGGGCTCTGGCAGAGAGGTATTCAAAGGCAGTAGTGTGGCAAATGCTGAACACTGTAAGGATGTCAACAGCAAAATTGAAGAATTTGACCAAAAGAAAGAATGAGGAAAAGGCTGAGGGAGAAGAAGTGGGCACAGCAACAGGCTGTGAGGCGAGAGAAGGCTGACGAAGGCTGACGTTTTAAAACAAATTCAAAACACTCCTTCTCAATTTTGTCTGGAACCAGCCTGTATAATGGCAGCCGACATTGTTTGTGGTTGACTGAAATTCCAGCTTCCAAATTCCACTTTTTCAAGAAACCCCACTGTCCCCACAGGAGAGGATGGCTGCCTCAGGCCTCGGGAGCAGCTCTCCGCAGGAGCTTCTGAGGAGTACAGCTCACGCGGAAGCCCTCTCTCTGGCTGCCAGTATAAGGACGTCACAAATTCAGAGCCCCCGTCTGCTGCCAGTCCGTCCGTCTGGGACAGCGCTTCTCCATCCTCTCTGGAATCACTTGCAGTGGACACGCCAAAGTGTCCCTCTGCGGTGCGAGCACTCTGATAGCAGACAAATATTTTTTCCTGCTTCAGTTGATAATTGTTCCCACTTTCAAAAATTTCTCTGTGAGAGAGGGAGCTATTCATCAGTGTTGTCTTAAGAAAAACACTCATATTTGACCTTATTAAAAAGTCATTATGCAGCCATATCTAGGCAATGCTACTCACTCTCTTTACATGTTCCCTAAAATTAGGAAAATTAATATCAAGTGCAATGGAGTGCTGTAAGCAGATAACTTCTAGACACACTTAAGCATCTATTTATTAACTTACCAGCCATTTACAGAGTGCCTGTTATGTGGAATTCTAGACGTAAGGAAACACCCGCTCTGGAATCAGTCATAGGTTACCAGGCTTTTCTTGAACAGATTTCTTAATTGGTCTGTGCCTCCCCATTGGGAAATGGTGATGATAAAACTTAAATTGATCATTAATTGAGAATTAGATGCTTTACATATCTGAAATGCCAACTACATATTAGATACTTGATGGATTTGAGATTTCAACTTAGGAACTATGCCAGGTGCAGAGGTTCAGAGAAAAATATGATTCAGACCTTGTCTCCAGGAACACAGTCTGACAGGGGCTGGGCAATGTGGCAGGGTGTGAAGCTTTCAGGGGAAACACACCAGGCAGGACTTGTGTGCTAGTGATCGGGACAGGCCCTGCTCGGGAGACCATCAGTCTGGGTGTAACAGGGTGGAGTGGGTGGGGGTTCAAGCCCAGGCGAAGTAAAGCCCCTAAAGGTGCAGAGGTGCCACAGTAGCTAGGCATAGCTACCACCAGGCCCTTCTGTGCAGGGCTCTGTGACAAACATTCCCGTTAAACCAGGCAATCTGCTGCTGGACTGCCAAGGGCAGAGTGTGGTGGACTGCTCGGTTCTCCTCCCTGGCCCCTCCCCAGCCTTGGAAGGGGGACAGCCGAGGTGGAGCTAGTGGCTGGGGGCTTCCGGCCCAGGGCATGGGTCCCCTGGCCTCTGGAGGGTGCCCTGCAGGCTGGCACTTGGGGACTCCGTCCAGGGCGTGGGAAGGGTTATTTGGAAATGAATGTCTGCTGGCTGAATGGACAGCGTTCTTAGCTGGGGTAGACTGGACAGCAGCCCATCTCAGGGGAGGTTGCTGAGCTCGGCCTGCAGGCTCTGCTTCCAGCCTCAGAGTCTGTGATCACGACCCTGGCCTGGCTTGGCAGGTTTTCAGGCTCGTTGGCCAGCCAGTCTGCAGCAGCTCGGGTTCCCATGAAGGCAAGCTTCACATGCACGTCAGTCGGCAGAGGACAGACCGACCCCTGAGAGGCCAGAATGAGCTAATGCAGGGAAAAGCCTCAGAGCAGCAGGTCCTGACCTGGCTGGAGAAATGAGGGGGGGAGTGCTCAGGGCCGTGCTCTGCTCCAAGGAGAGAGCAGGTTGATGGAGTAAATGGCTGGTGTGGTGCAGACCCTCTGCCGGGCCTGGCGCCTGGGGCCCCTCAGCTCTGTGCAACCTTCAGGGGGACCGGCAATCAGCACAGGCTGCTCCAAGCTGGCTCCTGACGCTTTGGAGAAGCAAGTGTCCTTTACATAATTCCTGTTGCTCGCTCTCTTTGCGCTCTCATGTTACCTCGACTCACCTTCCAGGAGACTGATACTCAGTTGAGGTTGTGCAGGGCCAGAGCAAACAGCATTTTGATGATGGTGGTGGCGGCAGGGGAGTTCGCCAGGCCCAGGGTCTGAGTGGCATCCTTCAAATCTGAAAGCCTTGCTCATGCCACCACAGGCAGCACCCTCCTCTTCGAGCTGCTAGCCTCCTTCACAGTCTCTCTCCCGAGAGCTTACTGCAAGCCCCGTATATATTACCCTGTATTCCCTCCCAATGCCCACTGGACCTGAAAGGTAGGGATCACGGCCATCATTTTACAGAAAGGAAAACTGAGGCCCAAAAGTGGCGGCAACTCGTTTGGGTTTGCAAAAGTCTGGAGGAAGGATATGAACCCAGGCCTGTCTTAATGCCCAAAGCTCTTGTTTTCCCCATTATGCTATACCTAGCCTAGTCTAAAAAATGTGAATTTGTGTATATGTAAATTTGCACAGACCTATATGCCTTTGTTTTCTTAGAACTGAGTCTCTCAAGAGGCGTTTGGCTCCACAGATGACTGCATATTTGAGAAGGGCTGCCAGCCATTTCCTATGGCTACTTCACTGAAATCTCTAGATTTCTTCTTACTCTGTAGTCGTGTGTCCTGAAATCTAATCAGCGATGAAAGAGTTCCTACCCTGTTTCCACGCTGTTTTCCTGCACATTTTCCCGAGGTCATCTTAGCTCCTGTTACCGACAGTGCAGACTTTGGAGGAAGCCACTCTCACCTACATACTTGCCTTCCCCAGACTTCACTGCTGCAGTGAATTTTCAGAGTAATCCTTTAGCATTATTGTGGCCTGAAGGAGCAGAGCAGTAGTGAGGACAGCTTAGCGCCTCATCAAGCCGGTGCCTCTCAGTGACAGTAGGAATGCCAATAAAAAGTGGAGAAGTTGCTAGAACTCTCTCATCCCTGCAGAACTGGTTGCCTCTCTAGGCTCATGTGACATTTGCTTGTCCTGCTGCGGCTTGGCACTCCCCCCAGTGTCTTTGGGTGGCAGTCCGCGATTTCCCTGCAGCAGTGATGGGAATATGTCAGGGGTGTGAAAGGCAATGGCTCTGAGCAGAGGCCGGCGCCCCGCCCAGCCCCCTCCCCCGCAGTGCCTTGCTTGTCTCTGGAGGGGTTGGCTTGGAGAACATTTAGGGTGAATTATACAGCTTTGTTTTTTTAAAATCAGGTAGCTGTTTTAGATAGAAGCCAATGCTTTTGCTACGTATCAAACTCAGTTTATAATTCTTTAGGGGAAAATACAATGACTTACTCTTCTTGGTCCGTGTTTCCTTCTTACCCAAATCAGCCTCTCCAAATACATGCGGCATGAGTCTATTTGTCAGCTGCAACTTCCTGCAAACTAATATAGTGCATTAAATATGTTAAATAACTTCACCAACAGAAGTTAATATGCACACAATTTTGGTGAATTCCCATATCACGGCACGAGATGTATAATGCTTCTTATGTTTTCTAATGAGCAGCTTATGTGGCTTGTGGGTAACTTAAGGTTACAGTCAGAATCATAATGTTGTTATTGGCATTGATTTTAATATTACATTACCAGCGTTTCCCACCACTTGGTTTTCTTATTTCTCAAAAGGAAAAGAAAGAAAATAAACTGAATTAACATTATTCATATAAAATTGCCCTGTGTAGACTGTGAATATTTTTAGCTTTATATGGATAAAATGATGGATGAGGCTATTTATTCCTGGTAGCCAAGACTATTCACCTTAAAAGTCAGTTTACATTTACTTGCAGGCAACAGGAGGTTCCCGGTGCCAGGTGCCACATGCTCCAGAGGACCTGTGGCTGTGCAGGCCTACCAGGCCCCACGAAGCGGCAGGAGCAGGGGCTGATGGTGGTGGGGTACCAGCCTGCATAAAGGACGAGGTTCCTTCAGCCCAAGGCACCCTGGCAGAACAGCCGCGGCACTGCAGCAGGATGTTACGGTAAGTGAAAGCTGGACACAAAAGCAGAGAAGATGAGACTCAGAGGGCTCTGGGGGTCCCAGGGAAGCATCAACCAGATCACAGACAAGTCAAGGAGTGTGACCCCTGCTCGCTTTTTGCTGAGCCTGTGCTGGTGCTCCTGGAGAAAGGATTCAAAGAAGTTCACAGAACCTTTGTTGGCATCTGCTCTCCAGAAGCTTGTGATTACTCGGGGAGAACTTTCATCATATCAAGTATCGTGAGGTATCTGTAAGTCATATGAGGGAGAAGGAAGTTCTCAGTCTTCCCCCACACCTTTCTCAACCGTAGGGGTCACATTAGTTTGTCACATTCCAAGACCCTAGTCGGTCACTCTACAAGTAGATATGTTTGAAAGGGTTGAGGGATTTACAGTGTCCTCTCTGATACCCTAGAGCCCCTGACCCTAAAGGCCTTCTCTCAGCTGGGGCCTTGGACTGGAAGCCACGGTAAGTTTGACGAACGATGTCTACATGCTTCTGCATGGTGAACTTGGAAGAGCTCAAGCTAACATCATTGTATGAAATTCAGCATTGAAAATATACTATTGCTATAATGAAATGTGGAAACCCTATAGAACATGCAATTGCACTTTTTTTTTTAATTTAATTTATTTTATTATCATTAATTTACAATTACATGTGCAATATTACGATTATTAAACTACCCCTTCATCAGGTCCCCCCCACCAACCCCATTACAGTCACTGTCCATCAGCGTAGTGAGATGCTATAGAATCACTACTTGTCTTCTCTGAGTTGTACTGCCCTCCCCGTGCCCCCCCAACATTACATCTGCTAATCGTAATGCCCCTTTTTCCCTCTTATCCCTCCCTTCCCGCCCATTTTCCCCAGTCCCTTTCCCTTTGGTAACTATTAGTCCGTTCTTGGGTTCTGTGAGTCTGCTGCTGTTTTGTTCCTTCAGTTTTTTTCTTTGTTCTTATACTCCACATATGAGTGAAATCATTTGATACTTGTCTTTTTCGGCTTGGCTTATTTCACTGAGCATAATACCCTCTAGCTCCATCCATGTTGTTGCAAATGGTAGGATTTGTTTTCTTCTTATGGCTGAATAATATTCCATTGTGTATATGTACCACATCTTCTTTATCCATTCATCTACTGATGGACACTTAGGTTGCTTCCATTTCTTGGCTATTGTAAATAGTGCTGCAATAAACATAGGGGTGCATCTGTCCTTTTCAAATTGGGCTGCTGCATTCTTAGGGTAAATTCCTAGGAGTGGAATTCCTGGGTCAAATGGTATTTCTATTTTGAGTTTTTTGAGGAACCTCCATACTGCTTTCCACAATGGTTGAACTAATTTGCAGTCCCACCAGCAGTGTAGGAGGGTTCCCTTTTCTCCACATCCTCGCCAACATTTGTTGTTGTTTGTGTTTTGGATGTTGGCCATCCTCACTGGTGTGAGGTGATATCTCATTGTGGTTTTAATCTGCATTTCTCTGATGATTAGCGATGTGGAGCATCTTTTCATGTGCCTGTTGGCCATCTGAATTTCTTCTTTGGAGAAGTGTCTATTCATGTCCTCTGCCCATTTCTTAATTGGATTATTTGCTTTCTGTTTGTTAAGGTGCATGAGTTCTTTATATATTTTGGATGTCAACCCTTTATCAGATACGTTTTTTATGAATATATTCTCCCATACTGTAGGATGTCTTTTTGTTCTACTGATGGTGTCCTTTGCTGTACAGAAGCTTTTCAGCTTGATATAGTCCCACTTGTTCATTTTTGCTTTTGTTTCCCTTGCCCGGGGAGATATGTTCATGAAGAAGTCGCTCATGTTTATGTCCAAGAGATTTTTGCCTATGTTTTTTTCTAAGAGTTTTATGGTTTCATGACTTACATTCAGGTCTTTGATCCACCTTGAGTTTACCTTTGTGTATGGGGCTAGACAGTAGTCCAGTTTCATTCTCTTACATGTAGCTGTCCAGTTTTTCCAACACCAGCTGCTGAAGAGGCTGTCATCTCCCCATTGTATATCCAAGGCTCTTTTATCAAATATTAATTGACTGTATATGTTTGGGTTAATGTTTGGATTTTCTATTCTGTTCCACTGGTCTGTGGGTCTGTTTTTGTGCCAATACCAAATTGTCTTGATTACTGTGGCTTTGTAGTAGAGCTTGAAGTCAGGGAGTGTAATTCCCCCTGTTTTATTCCTCCTTCTCAGGATTGCTTTGGCTATTCGGGGTCTTTTGTGGTTCCATATGAATTTTAGAATTATTTGTTCCAGTTCATTGAAGAAAGCTGTTGGTAGTTTGATAGGGATTGCATTGAATCTGTAGATTGCTTTAGGTAGTATAGCCATTTGACAATATTTATTCTTCCTAGCCAAAAGCATGGGATGAATTTCCATTTGTTAGTGTCCTCTTTAATTTCTCTTAGAAGTGTTTTGTAGTTTTCAGGGTATAGGTCTTTCACTTCTTTGGTTAGGTTTATTCCTAGGTATTTTATTCTTTTTGATGCAATTGTGAATGGAATTGTTTTTCTGATTTCTCTTTCTGTTAGTTCATCATTAGTGTATAGGAAAGCAACAGATTTCTGTGTGTTAATTTTGTATCCTGCAACTTTGCTGAATTCAGATATTAGTTCTAGTAGTTTTGGAATGGAATCTTTAGGGTTTTTTATGTACAGTATCATGTCATCTGCAAATAGTGACAATTTGACTTCTTCTTTACCAATCTGGATGCCTTGTATGTCTTTGTTTTGTCTGATTGCTGTGGCTAGGACCTCCAGTACTATGTTGAATAACAGTGGAGAGAGTGGGCATCCTTGTCTTGTTCCCGATCTTAGATGAAAAGCTTTCAGCGTCTCGCCGTTAAGTATGATGTTAGCTGTGGGTTTGTCATATATAGCCTTTATGATGTTGAGGTACTTGCCCTCTATACCCATTTTGTTGAGAGTTTTAATCAGAAATGGATGCTGAATTTTGTCAAATGCTTTTTCAGCATCTATGGAGATGATCATGTGGTTTTTGTTCTTCTTTTTGTTGATGTGGTGGATGATGTTGATGGATTTTCGAATGTTGTACCATCCTTGCATCCCTGGGATGAATCCCACTTGATCATGGTGTATGATCCTCTTGATGTATTTTTGAATTCGGTTTGCTAATATTTTGTTGAGTATTTTTGCATCTACGTTCATCAGGGATATTGGTCTGTAATTTTCTTTTTTGGTGAGGTCTTTGCCCGGTTTTGGTATTAGAGTGATGCTGGCTTCATAGAATGAGTTTGGAAGTATTCCCTCCTCTTCTAGTTTTTGGAAAACTTTAAGGAGAATCGGTGTTATTTCTTCTCTATATGTCTGGTACAATTCAGAGGTGAATCCATCGGGCCCAGGGGTTTTGTTCTTGGGTAGTGTTTTGATTACCAATTCAATTTCGTTGCTGGTGATTGGTCTGTTTAGTTTTTCTGTTTCTTGCTTGGTCAGTCTTGGAAGGTTGTATTTTTCTAAGAAGTTGTCCATTTCTTCTATGTTTTCCAGCTTGTTAGCATATAGATTCTCATAATATTCTCTTATGATTCTTTGTATTTCTGTGGGGTCCGTCGTGATTTTCCTTTCTCATTTCTGATTGTGTTTATGTGTGTAGATTCTCTTTTTCTCTTAATGAGTCTGGCTAGGGGTTTATCTATTTTGTTTATTTTTCAAAGAACCAGCTCTTGGTTTCATTGATTTTTTTCTATTGTTTTATTCTTCTCAATTTTATTTGTTTCTTCTCTAATCTTTATTATGTCCCTCCTTCTGGTGACTTTGGGCCTCATTTGTTCTTCTTTTTCCAATTTCAGTAATTGTGTCTTTAGACTATTCATTTGGAATGTTCTTCCTTCTTTAAATAGGCCTGGATTGCAATATACTTTCCTCTTAGAACTGCCTTTGCTGCGTCCCACAGAAGTTGTGGCTTTGTGTTGTTGTTGTCATTAGTCTCCATATATTCTTTGATTTCTGTTTTGATTTGGTCGTTAACCCATTGATTAATTAGGAGAGTGTTGTTAAGTCTCCATGTATTTGTGAGCCTTTTTGATTTCTTTCTAAAATTTATTTCTAGTTTTATACCTTGGTGATCTGAGAAGTTGGTTGGTAGGATTTCAATATTTTTGAAATTACTGAGGTTCTTTTTGTGGCCTAGTATGTGGTCTATTCTGGAAAATGTTCCATGTGCACTTGAGAAGAATGTGTATCCTGTTGCTTTTGGGTGTAGAGTTCTGTAGATGTCTGTTAGGTCCATCTGTTCCAGTGTGTTGTTCAGTGCCTCTGTGTCTTTACTTATTTTCTGTCTGGTTGATCTGTCTCTGGAGTGAGTGGTGTGTTGAAGTCTCCTAAGATGAATGCATTGCTGTCTATTTCCTCCTTTAATTCTGTTAGTATTTGTCTCACATATGCTGGCGCTCCTGTGTTGGGTGCATATATATTTATAATGGTTATATCTTCTTGTTGGACTGACCCCTTTATCATTATGTAGTGTCCTTCTTTATCTCTTGCTACTTTCTTCGTTTTGAAGTCTATTTTGTCTGATACAAGTACTGCAACACCTGCTTTTTTTCTCTTTGTTGTTTGCATGAAATATCTTTTTCCATCCCTTCACTTTTAGTCTGTGTATATCTTTGGATTTGAGGTGAGTTTCTTGTAGGCAGCATATAGATGGGTGTTGCTTTTTTATCCATTCTGTTACTCTGTGTCTTTTGATTGGTGCATTCAGTCCATTTACATTTAGGGTAGTTATTGATAGGTATGTACTTATTGCCATTGCTGGCTTTAGATTCGTGGTTACCAAGGGTTCAAGGGTTGCTTCTTTACTATCTAACAATCTAACTTAACTTTCTTAAGTTATTGTAAACACAGTCTGATGTTTCTTTCTTTCTCTCCTTTCTTATTCCTCCTCGTCCATTCTTTCTATAATAGGTGTATTATTCTTTGCCTTTAGTTAGTATTTGGATGGTCTGCTTTCTTTGCTATGATTTTTTTTTTCTCTGGTGACATCTTTTTAGCCTTAGGTGTGCTTCCATCTAGAGCAGTCCGTTTAAGATATCCTGTAGTGGTGGTTTATGAGAAGCAAACTCTCTCAACTTTCGTTTATCTGGAAATTGTTTAATCCCTCCATCATATTTAAATGATAATCGTGCTGGATACAATATTCTTGGTTCGAGGCCCTTCTGTTTCATAACGTTAAATGTATCATGCCATTCTCTTCTGGCCTGTAAGGTTTCTGTTGAGAAGTCTGATGATAGTCTGATGGGTTTTCCTTTGTAGGTGATCTTTTTTCTCTCTCTAGCTGCCTTTAATACCCTGTCTTTATCTTTGATCTTTGCCGTCTTAATTATTATGTGTCTTGGTGTTGTCTTCCTTGGGTCCCTTGTGTTGGGAGATCTATGAGCTTCGGTGGACTGCGAGACTACTTCCTTCCCCAGCGAGGGAACGTTTTCAGCCATTATTTCTTCAAGGACACTTTCTATCCCTTTTTCTCTCCCTTCTTCTTCTGGTACTCCTATAATGCGAATATTGTTCCGTTTGGATTTGTCACACAGTTCTCTTAATATTCTTTCATTCCTAGAAATCCTTTTATCTCTCTGTGCCTCAGCTGCTCTGTACTCCTGTTCTCTGTTTTCTATTCCATTAGCAGCCTCTTGCATCTCATCCATTCTGCTGTTAAGCCCGTCGATTGCTTGTCTGATTTCTGTATTGTCTTTCCTCAGTTCCCTCACTTCTTCCCTCAGCTCTTGCACATTTCTCTGTAGGTCCATCAGCATGGTTATGACTTTTATTCTGAATTCTTTTTCAGGGAGGCTGTGCATTTCCATCCCTTCAGACTCCCTCTCTGGGGTTGTCTGGTTGATTTTGGTCTGAACCATATTCCTCTGTCTTTTCATGGCTATGTAATTGGTCACTGATAGTTGCCACGTATGTCAGCTGGGCTCTTTAAGACTTTAAAAAGAGAAGAAAAAAAAAGAGAAAAAAAAAGAAAAAAAAGAAAGAAAGAAAGAAAGAAAGAAAGAAAAAAGATAAAAAGAAAAAACAAAAGCAAAACAGAAAACAAAACAAAACAAAAAAAACAAAAAAAATGCC